>JALRMC010000130.1:0-17354 GCA_026120085.1 Cadophora luteo-olivacea
AACCCTAACCCTAACCCTAACCCTAACCCTAACCCTAACCCTAACCCTAACCCTAACCCTAACCCTAACCCTAACCCTAACCCTAACCCTAACCCTAACTAACCCTAACTAGAGGAGTATACCTAAAATCAAAAACCAAAACAAAGATATCATTCGTTAAGATATAAAAAGCTTCTTAAGATGTAATTTTAGCTACCGTATGTAATTAACCCAATTCAACTAATAAGTATTATATTACATATGCAAGCCCTAATAAGCTATAATATATATTACTCGCATTCGTATCTTTACGAAATATAAGTATAACAAACTTCCTTATATTTGTTACCTAAAGCTTATATCTTCTTTAATACATATAACTTACTTAATTATTAGGATATACCTTATTTAAAAGCAAACACACTTACTAATACAAAGGCCCAAATTGAAACGTAATTGACTTTGTTAATTAATCAAGCAATCGAAACCCTTAAGTTACGAGATTATACGTATATCACTACAAGAAATTAAATATGAATTGATTTATCTTGTCTTAATAAAAGTCCGATATATCGTAAGGTAAATAATACTTGCTAACGCTACAACAAAGTCGACGTATTAATGAATAACTTATCTTATAATTACTTTACGATTAATTAATAACTTAATAAATCGTTCTGGCGGATACGTAAATGAGGTACTTTAGCGATTGGACAAGAAAGAATACAACTTCCGCTTTGTAAGAAAGCTAGATAAGGTATAGGGCCCCAATATTTGTATTAGCCGGTTTCTTTAAAGTTTGATACGATAAAATAATATGATCTAATACCGGAATACCTTCATATGAGCTCTAAATACCGAAGTAATATAAGTAACAGCAACGTAAATGAGCCGAATTATACGGGTGTAATATAATATAAATACGGAAATAAACGAGATTGTAATAATGGAAAAACTACCCCAAAACCTAAATATAAAAAATAACTTTACTACCGCAAGAAAAGAATACTTCATAATACCCGATCAAAACACGAACAACGAGGTATAAGCCGGTAATCAATATTAGTTGCACCAAAGGCTTATACTTACACTACAATTTCAAAAATATAAACATATAAACATCACAATAAACATCACTTAGAAGTTCTTATAATCAAAAAGAATAATCATTTCTTTATTCATTGTAAGAAAAGTACGCGACCTAGTTATCCGTCTATAAGTATCTACTTATACGCCTATAATATAAACCCCACTAAAAACTAGATATAAAAAGAAATCTTGCTTTTTAAAAAATAATACTTAAAAAAGAGAAACATTCATCAAATTACCTCCTTAATCTCACTACTACGAAAAGTCCTTATTATAAGCCGGATCTCTAAACACTATAGCAGCGACTTAAAGTCTTAACTAAACCTAAAGCGGCTTGCTTTTAAAGGACTGTTATCAAGGAAATAACTTGCTACAAACTTAATAAAATCACTATAATAACCTCTAGTTTTTAATATTACAACGTACTCGTAATTGATCTATTCCTTCTTTCGTTTTAATGTATAAGCGCCCTTAAGTTGCGAAATGCTAAAAGCGTTATAAGTAACTTACTTCTTAAATGTCTTTAAAGAGGGCTTAGTCGAATTAAAGAAGCGAATATTTATAAATTACCTACTTAAATTCAAAGCTAAAGTTAGTTATGAAGTTAAAAACTATTCCTTACTAATAAATCTACTCTTATTAAAAATAGCAGCTATTTTGTTAAGAGTCCCAAAAGTGAACCTCGTAATTACAAGCTTAGGTATCGTAAATCTACCTTTGAAAGTAAAAGTTTAAAAGCTTGCCGTAAGTAAAAGTATTAAAGGGTATAAAAATAAAGCTAATTTACTTTAGATATCCTAAGCTTTACTCTTCTTAAAAACCTTATTAGCTGTTATGAACTACTAAAATTAATCTCTCGAACTAAGCTTGTTCTTCTTACTATCGATAACTTGCTCCGCGGAAAGCAACTTTACAACCTTCACTAACTAACTAAGTTTATCGCCAATAAGCTCATTTATTAAAAGACGCTTCTTTAATTTGAAAAGTTCTAAGGATAAGTTAACCCAACTGTTAAACATTATAATATGCAAATTAACTTACCTAAAGAGCCATCAACTCTTACGACTTTGTTTAACTAAGCAAGATTAGTATCCTCGCTATTAATATCTATTAACTACTTGCGCTTCCTTAACTTCACAAGTACTAAAAGTAAGTCAGCTTTGTTATTAATTACTGTAGTATATTAATAAACTTACGAGAAAGATCCTTAAATAAGGTAATTAATAAGGTATTAAACTTCTTAATACTAAAAGATATTCTCTTACGCTTCCTAATTAAAGGGCACGGAGTCTTAAGCGCATCATCATCTTTACCAAGATTAGCTGCCGGTGATTCACCTACTATAATATGTTAAAAACCAAACCATATACACTACAATAAACAACCTACCAAAATCGCTCAACTCTTTGCCCTTACCCTTCTCTTAATCCGCCTTAGCCTTTTCCTTCATTTTACGTCGCTAGACCTTAACAATATTCTCCTCATATTTGCAAGCCAAGCCAACAACTTTCTCACCTTTAGCAATATTTTTCAAAAAGCCAAACCACTAAAACATCATCTTATTCATTATACGTTCCTTTTCGTTATTATTAACACCTTCGAGGAACTTAACCTCGGCGCGTAGTTATAATTTTATATATTTAATATTACAATTCTATTACTCACTATCATAAGTACTAGTAAAAATAACGATAAGAATTAACTACATCTTCTTTTATTTAATGCGAAACAGTTAGCCGAAAGCCTAAACGGTACTATTTATATTAAATAGCGCCTTAAGAATAATTATACGAGCACACGCAAAGTAAAAGTTTAAACCATAAGAACCTAATCGAAGAGACATGATTAATACCTTTTCGTCGGACGTAAGATTATAAAAGCGTTAAATAATATTTACTCTTTCGGCTTATATATAACTTAACTTTATAAATAATATTGAGATACCGATCATTAAAAGGAACTATTTAAGTCAACTATAATCACAATTAATAATAGTAAAACACAAGTAAAGTAACGTATATATATTATAATATAAAAGGAAATAAACAAGCCATTATATACTACAATATAAAAAAAAAAAAAAAAAGAATTAAACATTACAATAAATAAAGATAAGACAAAAGTAATGGAATAATAAGGTAAAGTTGGAGATTATAATAAATAAGAGTAATACGTATGCTTAAATAACAGGCTAAAAGCAAAACATGATAACCTTCCGATTCTCTTTAAGCACCTACTAATTAAGTACATCACAAGTAGCCCCTAACTTAAGCGAATACCGAACCATATATTCCGCTATCGAAGGCCGGTCAAAATAAAATAACATTTGGAAATTGGTAATAGTCTAGTTGAAAAAGAAAATAGCACTAACATTTGATTTTAGTATTAATTCCAAAAGTAATAATTGTATTAACAAGGCTTTTTCCTTAGTATCCAAAAGGTTCTACTTAAAAGACTTCTTCTACTTCTTCTACTTCTTCTTCTGCGCTTTCGCGGCATTAGTAAAGAAGATCCCGAATTTCAAGTTGAAGGTAACGTAACTTAGTATTCTAATTACGCGCGAGTTAATAATTATCTGAAAATAAGTCGTAAGATAAACCGATACTAAGCCCGCTTATCTAACAAAAGGCATTAATAACTTATGTTCTTTCTCGCGCGTAAAGTTTCTGTATTCCTTTTTCTACTCGTAAGAATAAATCAAGAAAGTAATAATAATCTTATACGAGGATATGTCTACACTAACTTCAACCGGAGATGAACTGTTTTGTAAGTTAATCTTAAAAGTTATTAGTCTTAATAATTAAATCATGCGTTAAATAAGAAGAATAACTAACGTAATTATCTGACTATTTATGCTTCCGGATTCTTTAGTTACGATATCCCGAAAAAAAACTAAGTCGAAAAAATTAAGAAGTTTATTATTTCGCTTATTCAAGTAAGCAGCAACTTCGGGATTTTTAAAAAAGATATTAACCGATACTATACGATTAAAGAAAGGGGTAATTGTAAAGTCGAAGTCAAGGTCGAAAAAGTCGCGAATATTATACTCGATAAACTCGCAATTCAACTTCCATTACAATCGAAACAGCTACTAAAAGTAGCCTCATATATCCTAAACAAAAGATATTAAAAGGATTGCGGTTACAAACTAAAAGTACTTTACGTGAAAAAGGCGAATTAATTCAATAACTTATATACGAAAGTTTTTCAAGAAGTGAGCTTTATTAATAATAATCCGTTTAACCTAACGCTAATTAACTAAACTAAAATAAAATTTAATACCTTACTTAATAAGAGCCTAACCTTCTCTTATTTCACCTTAAAGATTATCGTAAGAGTTAATAGTATCAAAAGCTGAAAATATTCCATCGCGACCTCCTAAACCATCACTAAAAGCGAAGGCGTACTAGCTAATCTCTATATCACGAAAGCCCAAGATAGCCTTATTATTACTAAGGTCGTCCGAGATTTCGTTAATATATAAGTTCATATCTTTAAACTACTTGAAATATTTTATAAAATCACGATATATTTGCTTCACGTCGGGCTTCCCAAAAAACATAATTCGCAATATTAAAATACTATAAGATAAAAAAATTAATATACGCGCAATTTATGAAATATAATTAATTAATTAGAAAAAAAAAAGCCGATATATACTACAATATGTAATACAAGTAAGCGATGCTATTATATACTGCAATATATACTAAAGCCACTCTAATATAAGAAAACACATTGCAAGATATAATAAGTAGCGAAAATTAAAAAAAAGAATCCCAAAGTTTAAACAAGAAAAAGATGAAAAAAAGTTTAATCATACTTAAGGATTTAAAAAGTCCAAACTTACAAGCGTTAAATCTAAATCACAAGCGAACGTCTCCAATATAATAAATTGCTTACCACTAGTAACAATCTTCGAAAAACCGTAAAACTGGTAAAGTATAAAAATACCAAGATAAAAGGTATCGTAAGTATCAAGCTACTATAACACGAGGGGCACTAAACAAATAACAACCGTGGCAATATAAGTAGTTATCTTAAAGTCCGCTTCCTCAATATCTGCCTTAATCTTAATAATAATAAGCAACTTAATAATTTTACTAATATTACACGCGCTAACATTAATACTACTTTTAATCAAAGAATCTTCCTGATTTAATATTTAAGTAACATCTAAAGTATGTTAATAGAACTCTTATATATTATAATATAAAATAATATATTATTATATACTAAAATATAAAAGCAATAACTTATTATAAACTTAATACGACTTCAAAAACTGAAGTTAAGCGCTATGCGTAATTTAGTAAGTCTTCGAATTAAGGCTTAAACGCTTACAAATGTTAAGGTATAATAAAATAACAAATACCTAATTCCTTAACTTAATATAAAAGTCACGAAATACCCATCTTTTCTTGTTGGTGAGTAACGCGGCCTTCTCGCTAAGTGGCAAAGTGGCTTTCTCGGTAGTAATAATATCTAGGTATTTTATAATAATACCTAATACTCTCGGGTTATAATTTTCAGTTATTTCAAAATTATTGGCTTCGGAAGCACGAAGCTTATCTCGAAAAGTCTGCTTCAGATTACTAGTAGCGATAGCTTAGTTAAGGCGCTTGCTCTTTTTTTATAAACGGAAAATAGCGAAATCTAATTAGATTAAATAATAAAAAGTAAGCGTATTCATCAAAATCTTCTACTCCATATGTAATAACTCGAGACGCATAATAATAAAAACCTTAATACGCTCCTCCTTCAAGAAACTATTAAAAAAGCGTATTATATCCATATAACTAATCTTATTAAATGTCTTACTTAAGTATTTCATCATATTATAGCAAGCCTCAATACGAGCCTTAATCTTATTATAAACTTTTTAAGAAGAAAGTTCATCATTCTTATCAATAAGTTCCTCATCTTCAACCAAAGCATTAAACTCTTCCAAATTTTCCTCAAGAATCTCGTAATATTAGCCATCGCAAAAGATCATCTTAAATCGTAACTCCTTAAGGCAAGCAAGCTAAGCCATAATATTAGAGTTAAAGATTTATAACTCACCAATCTTCTCATTTTAAACTAAGAAACAATTAGAGAACTTAATATATAAAAGCGCGACCGCTGGAAGAAGAACGATTTTCCATTTTTTCGCGTCTCTGATTCTAGACTTAATCCTGAAATTACGATTACAACAACTCCAAGCAACACACATAAAAAAACAATAAGCGCAACAAAAGTCCTTAACCAAAAAGTTAATATCTAAAACTAAAACATCATTTACTATACGAGCTTAGGGAAATAACGTAACAAAAATATCCTTAAATATAATATAACAAATAACTAGAATATAAATCCAAATTACCTCTGTATAATTGCCGTTCCGCTTAATGAAAATAACATGAAACTTAGTCTTAAGATATCCAAATCTAATAATCTCCTTTACTTAAACATTAGCCAATATTCAAAAGAATCGCATCATTTCAAAAGCGTTAACAAACTGTTTGGTAAAGAATGTCAGGCTATTCTTAATTAATTAAAATCCAAAGTCGTCAACCTTAAGTATTAAATATTTATTTAAGATCTTTTTAAACTTGGTACTAGTTATAAAAACGTTAAATACTGCAATATGACGTAGAAGTATAAGGGAACTTATAAGCGCAAATTAAATATAGATACTTACTATTAAGCAAACCAAAGTAACCAGCGAGAAAACTCTAATTGTCTTACATATCAAAGTTCACAACAACGTTTATACCAACTAATCGGTTAAATCGCTAAATCCACTTGTCTTTCATAACATTAACTTCCTTAAGATCCAACTTCCAAAATCGCAAGAAGACATAAAACTTCGTTAGGCGAGTCTCGTAACCCAGGCTCTTATCCCGGCTCAAGTCAATAAGCTCGGGTTTAATGTCAACCTCATTTTCTACTATAATACTAAAGGGTTTAATAAGAAGCCCTAACTCATATAGCGTATCTTTCGTAAACTAAACTTTAGCTCCAAGAGGCTAAAAAAACAAGCCGAAAACACGCAATTGCTCCTTAATCAAAAAGCCTTTAGTTTTAATTAACTTCTTATAAGTATAAACAAAAGAATACGAAATGTTACTAAAATATATTAATAAGCAAAAAATGAGACAGTTATACACTACAATATAAAAAAAAGCTTAATATAAGCAAAAACAAAACAAGCCATTATTAACTACAGTATGAAAAAAGAAAGAAAAAGGCAAAAAGAAGGCAATTATATACTAAAATATATAAAAGTAATAATAAGATATTAACCTATTAAACACTCCAATACTCAAATACGCACTACAGTATATAAAAGCTTACGAGCGCTTTTCAAGACCACAAGTTGTATTAAGAAACTTAAAAAAGATAAACAATTGAAAAAAATCCGAAAATCCAAAAAAAATCCAAAAAAATCTAAAAAAATCCAAAAAAAATTAAGAAATCTGAAAACTCTAAAATATTAAAGAATCCAAGAATCCAAATAAATCCAAAAAATTCAATAATTACAACTAATATAAGTATTTACAAAATAAAAGAAAAACACAACTTTACACGCACTTAATAACGTACCTATTACCAATATCCTTACTACTTGTAATTAATGCTTTGCTTTTATCTAACGAAGCCGCGTCAACGTTAAACGTGTTTAACACTTTAGTATAAGGCTTAATACCCGTTATAATAAGAAATTGTATCTAGCGAAAGAAATGTAACTAAAAGAAAAATACAACGATTATATATTACAATATAAAAAAAACAAGCGAGGTAAGAGTTGTACACTTAAGTATAATGTTAAAAAAAATATCAAAGAAAGTAGCAAGTAAATAACTAAAGAACCGAAATTACTAAAAGTATTAAAAGATAATTTAAAGATAAACTTATTGTATTATTTGTATAACGAAACCACGAAAAAGTAAGCGTATTATAACAATTTGTAAGGAAATTAACATTACTTAACCTTATCGTATAATAAAGAATAATATAAGAAAGTAAGATTATTATATATACGATCTAAGAATAAGTTAAAGGTAAAAATATAAGTCAAAAGAGAAATTATGAAAATAAAGCTTCATACTATGTAATAACGAAAAGTTATTATAACTATAAAACTAGAAAATTAGCGTTAAATTAGCATTACGCGATCTTGGAATTATATACTATTTGTGTAATAGAAAAAGAAGTTGAGGTAAGGAAAGAAGTAAAGATCGATTATAAAGAAAAAAGGAAGTACATACGAGATTTGCGAAAAAAAAAGCTTCAAATTGCTAGCTTAAGCATGAAACATCGAAAGGAAAATAAGAGAAGTTGCGTAAAAAAAAAAAAGAACAAAAAAATCGTACGTAAAGAAGTTTGATAATAGCGTTATTTAAAAAGAGTTTGTTAAAAAAAGAAAGAAGTTTTATAAATAATCGCGTACCAAAGCTCGCGTAGTAAGGGAATCACTAATACCAGAATCACGTAACCCAAATTCACCCTTTTATAATATCTGTAATATTATAGTCATATCCGATAACACACTATAATAAACAAGAGCTACAATTAGCCTACGGCTGCTTATATAAGTAAAAGCAAATAAAAGTAAAAATTAAGGTAAAAATAAATACAAAAACAAGTAATTTTGAAAATGTTTACTTAAAAAAGCAAGATAAAATATAATATATCTTACATGTGATTATGCGAGGTTGTTTACTTCGAACAATTAAAAAATAATAAATCACGCCTAACCTACCTTTAAATAATAAAGGGGATAACAAGAAACGAAAAAAAGGAATCAAGCAATTTGCTTTTAAGGGCAATTTAAAGCCTTTTAATTATGGTTAATTAATATTTTCCAAGTAAGCGACACATCTATTAAAAGTGTAATCTTTAAATATTTAATTCCACTTAAAGAAACTACTATTCCTATAATAATAATGCAACTTAACTAACGTAATAAATAATAGCTCTTAAATAAGTACAGTTCCATTCTTAAAAGCAACCTCAATTAGATTCGTCAATAATAAAAGTTTAAACACGAGATTTAAAGTAAAAACAAGATCTAAAGTAAAGAACCCGCTTTTTTTCTTATTTAAGTTTAATGTTAAGAACCGAAAATTTTACACTTAGTTGTATTACTTTTAAATTTGCTAAGTGTTTGGGTCTAATATAACGAATATGAGGTAATAACAGCTACACTTACAAATACTAT
Organism: Cadophora luteo-olivacea; assembly: GCA_026120085.1. Lineage (NCBI taxonomy): Eukaryota > Fungi > Ascomycota > Leotiomycetes > Helotiales > Ploettnerulaceae > Cadophora > Cadophora luteo-olivacea. Next base: position 9,275 of record JALRMC010000130.1, read on the forward strand.
TATTTTATACTTTATATACTATAATATTTAATAAAATTATAAACACTAGTTTTCTTTTATAAGTTAAATACTGCAATATATAATAAGTGTAATCCGTAAAGTGTTTAATACACTGGAATATTTAAGGGCCTAAAACTAACTAAGTATACTTAGTCTTTTTGAAGTAAAAGTAATGATTTCCACTTTATTATAACTTCGAAAGTAAACTAATAATTCGTATGTGTAAAATAATAAATTAAGGGACAAGGGGAAATCCGCAACTATTACTAAATAAGGTGCGTATTAGTAAAGGAACTAAATTATTATAAGAAGGTTTCGCAACGCGTCCTCGCGATATGACTTTAAGCTAATTAGTAATAATTTCGCGTTTAGAAGCAGCTTTAAAGTAAGGTATAAGTAAACGTAATACAACAAGAGTGGACAATCGAAGGAAAAAATTCGTAATCGTAATTAATAAATCCAAACATATCAAATTTAAAACAACTTTTTTATTATTCTTTTAAAAACGAAGAACAATATTACACCTCGCTATAACAAACTTACTTTACTATTATAAGAAGCGATAAGTGCTCTTTTGCATACGTTGCCTTAAAGATATAAACCCAAATCCAAAGCTAATCCTACGTCATTATAACATCTATCATAATAACATCAGAAATATAATAATAGCTAAGTTAAAAGATAACCGATACCTTAACGCTATTACCCCAAAAAATAATATTAAGCAAGAAAAAGCACAGCATATGAATTTCGTATCCTTCTTACTAATTAATAATACATTCATATATAATGTTATAAAATATAAACAAATAAAAGAAAGTGAGAAGAACATGAAGTCCCATATTAATAAAAAGCATACCACCAACGTTCCCAAGCCAGGCTAACAATCATACAAAACGCAATTCCTCTTCGAAATACCGAAAAAACTATTCTCAATTAAGGTACCATCTCAAAACTCTATTAAGTAAAAAACTAATACTTTAAATAACAAGATATAACAGTACCAAGAAAAGCAAAAGATAAAAAAATAATTAATCTTGAAAAGCGTTAACAAAAAACAATTAACTAAATAAAATTACAAAACGAAATAAACAGAATTCTACCAAAAGCGAAATATAACTGAACTCGCAAAACGATCCGAACCGGCGCGAGATACTAATCCAACGGCGATTAGGGCCACATTAAAAGTTATAAGCGAACTACTACAACAATAATTCTATAACTTCTAAAAATTACTAAAGCATACTTTACGAATATTTAAAAGCGTGAAACGTGATAATAACAAGCTCAACCCACGCCCATTCTAATCAATTAATCTAACAAGTTTAATATAATATATCATAATATAATAAAGTATAATTAATTACTTACTTCAGGCTATAAATAAAGTGCTGTAATACGTTATCCTAAGTTTAAATTAAGTAAAGCTATTACATCATTTAGTTAACAAGGAATATTCATAAGTAAAAAAGGAAAAGCTCTTATTATAACTGTATTTAATACTAATTAACTAAAAGATCTTGAGCATTGCGTAGGATTCGCTAATTGTATATTGGTTATCAATCGATGAATTTCACGTAAAGCTTTAAAAGTGGAAAACAACGCCTAAGGCGTAATAAATATTAACGAAGTTAATTTATTATATCTATTTATCCTTAATCACAAAATAGCGTCGGTAATATCTAAAACTAAAAGCTAATATTACAATAGTATATACCTAGAAATATATTATAAATAGCTTATATATTATGTTTATAATATTACATAACCTGGTATCGTATATAAAAGCGATATTAACCGATTAGTATTCGAATCTTAATATGACTTAGGTATAAGACTAGGCGAATTTGATATTTATAAGTAACAAAGTAAACTTATCTACCTTATGTAAAAAGTTAATAAATATGGTAAAAAAGCTAAAAGATTTCGTGATTTCGAGATTGCTGTTTTAAAATGTTAGCTTCTTAAAAAGGAAAGATCCGATACTATTTCAAGATAATATGTAATAATCGCGAATAAGAAGATATTTTGTTAATCAAGTAGCGAAGACTCTAACCGAACACTTAAAAGTAATAATAAAGACAACTGAAATATCCGACTAAAAGAAAATATTACTAAAAGAAATAAAACATGTAGCTATGAATTCAAAAAAGAAAAGTGGTAAAGAAAGGTCTTATTACCAAAAAGATACAACTAACGAAAACAAGTAAGCCGAAAAAAGGCTTAGATAAGCGATTTCAATCGAGTAAAGCGGCTACAGATAGCGATTACGCATATTATCGGAAGCCTCTCGAGAAAGGCGATAAAACAAAATGCACTTTATTATACCAATATTATAACCAGCCAACGCAAGGTGTATTATATCAAAGGCCACGTCGCCTTTATATATACGTATAACAAAATTAATAACAACAAATCCTCGCCAATAGTAATAACACAATTCCTACTACAACGTATAAGCGCCCTAGTAATCGCCTAAATTATAAATATTTTACTACTAAAGCAAGTAATCCAATTCACTTATAAAAAAGAAAACCAAAAAGATATCAATAACCTCCTTTTCTACACACGTAACCAAGCATAAGATTCAAATAAGTTAACAGCTATATTAAAGAGCAAGTCGGCAAATATTTTAAATATCCACTTAATAACGAATAACTTCCAACATATGCTAATCGCTATTAATAAAAAGTTCTTAAAAAAGCGAAAGAAATTAACGATTAATACACATATCTAATAATTGGGCCATAGCGAAGAGGTAAAAAGGCATTATTATACGTTACAAGTAAATGAACTACAAAAAATAACCTTAAAAAACCTAAATGCATTTCGAAAAATATCAACCTAATAGCATAAGTAGTAAGGATTTTGTAATCAAATAAACAAAGGCCCCTTTAATCATGAAATAATGCTATAAGCTAATATCAACTAATTACAAAAAACTACCGAGGCGTTGTATTCTACTTTTTATTGCTAGACATAATAGCCCTTAAATCCTATAATACTTTATAAACCGGAAGAAGTTATACCTGCCTTAAAGTTAAACTAAGGCCAAGCTAATCCTAAGTAACTGTTAAGTTTTATAATATGTAAATCGAAAGAATTTTATACTACAAAGTATAAGACTCCGCTTAATGCCGTCCCTTATATTATAATGACTAAGGGATACGATACGAAATAAAAGGATAATCGTAAGAGTATTAAAAGAAGCTTATCTACGAATGTTGTTCGTGAAGCGTTGTAATGAATATATAATAACAAAGAGTTTCGTAATTTAATATAAAGTAAGGCTGTTAAAGTAATAATACTCTCTAGATAAGACTATATATACGTTAATGTAACTAATATAAGAAAATCACTAGTATTTACTATCCCAACTTATTTAAATTAAGAAATAATTACGTTAATGATTATTTTATATATAACACTACGTAACTAAATTATTTAAGACTATCATAAAAAAAGTCTAAATATAGCTACACTAGGAAATGATAACGAACTAATAAGGACAAGTATAATAGTAACTATATTAAAGATCGGACAAAATAAGGACTTCAAGCCATAAATTCGGGCTTTTATTAATAATAGCTAATTGCGAAAAGTCGTTTTCAATAAATATTATCAATTAATATTAAATAACACGTAAAAACCGAGTTAAAAAATATCGCAACACTATTCACGCAAGTAAAATTAAAAAAGCAAATAATACAAAAAGTATTCCTATCTATAACCCTTTTAGCGGAAATACAAGCTAACTTATACACCTTAATAAAAATGAAACAAGCAAATGTAATGAAGATTATAAAACCAACTATAAAAGCAAATATCAAATATAAAGTAAAAGTTATAAAAAGCAAGAAACAATATTTACCAACATTAAAACGAATTCAAGAAAACACAAGTAGTGTCAAGATTCTAATTTTCGTAATAAAACTAAAACTTAATAAAGAATTAACAAACAAGCTAAGAGTCGACTTTTATTCGTTAAATTTGTCGAAGCTAGAAAAGGCTTCAATAACTAAGAGGTTTCTAACTACAACTTCGAGAATATTAGTAACGATAACAAGTTTTGATAATAATATAAATTTAAGCGCGCGTATAATTATATATATAAAAAGAACGTATTCGATGATGAACTTCTAATAATAAGCTAGTCAAATCGGACGAGGAAACAAGTATGAAACAGCGATGATCTTAATAACAAAAAAAAACCTAAAACAAATAAAAGATAAAAATACATAATTCAAACAAGAAATGTTAGCGTTTATAAAGACAAGAAAGTATCAAAAACGAATCCTTGTAACAGCCCTAAATGAAAGGCTTTATATAAGTTGTAAACCAAAAGAAAACCAATGCGATAATTGTTTACGAAAAGAAATTACAAATTCTAAAAAAAAGAAACTAAAGCACTTATGGGCTACAACGCAAAGCCCACCGAATGCAACATAAGCGTTTAATAACAACGTATGTTAAAGCTCGTCGCAATATGCGTTGTCATCTGAATACCTCAATACATCTCCAACTTATATATCGAAAACGATATTATCAAATTTATTATTATCTTCCATAACTACGGAAAGTAGTAAAAGTTTAAAGTCGAAAAGGTTTCTAAATATAATAAAATTAAACTAAAGTCCTTTAGGGAAGCTGTCAAGGAAGAAGTAATATCAATCATCAGCAAATACACGACAAGTAAGCGTAAAGCGCACAAAAATTAGGGATATGATACTAACTTATAAAAGTTACTTATGCAAGTATAAATATCACTCAAGATCTAATCCAAGCAAATCGGGTAAAGGATCTAAAGTTACTTTTATTACAGCAGCCAATATTCGACCTGGCAAATAACTTATTAAAATTACTAAAGGTAATATAAAGAAAGAACAAGTGTTTAAATTATTAGTTAAAAAACCGAAGCGAATTACTTAATTCATAAAGATATAATTAACACAATTGCCTAATAAATAAGAAAAATAACTTAACCAATAAGCGCACGAAATTGAAAAGTACGATTCGACGTATAAATTACCCGAGGCGTATACACTAAGAATATTATTTCCCAAATCCAACCCCGTGGTATACCTTGTATGTAAATGAAAATTAAACGTACCCAAATAGCGACTTTGTTAAGAACATAATATCTTTAACTTTAGAGATCGATTGTTTTCGCCTTGTTTTCGCAGCGTATAATATTCGAATTGAAGTAATAAATCTAAGAAAAATTGCGAAAATATTAGTTACTACTAAAAAAAAAAAATTCGTAATTATCTTATTAAAGTTATAAGCATATATTATTTTTTAACACGCGCTCTTATACCAAAAGGCTAATTAAACAAATGCTTATAAATTATAATATAAAAAATTAATTAAAATATAACACTAAAGTAAATATAAACCAATTTACTGTTAAATATTAATAAATACTTAACTAAAGATTTAAGTAATAAGAAAAAAGTAAAATAATTAAGGAAAAAGAAAGGGTTAGAGGTTTAAAGAGAAGAAGTAGCCTGATTTATCTTAGCAACTTAGCAAGGAAAGGTTAAGAAAGAAAGATTATTAATTATCGAAGAATTGAAGTAATTATTAATAGAATAACAAGGAAAAGCCTAGGAATTGAAACATTAATTGTTTAACTTATAAGCCTTAAAATTTCCGAGGGTTCGCAAAATTATTTATATTAAGTCAAATAAATGAAAAATATGAAACTGAGATTTTATTAAAGTAAAAAAGAAGGCTTAAGAAATAACTTTAAATTAAATACAGCTAATAAATGATAAAGTTAGCTGGGAGAGCTCGTTTAATAAGTGGAGATATTACACTAATGGTTTGTATAACAAGCCTAGGGAAATCCGAGGGGAATAGACACAGTATTATATAGTTGTTTCCGTATTAGTAATAATTTAAAGTAATTTATTTCTTTTACTAGTTTATAATAGAATTATAAAGTAATAACTATAATATATTTAATACTAACTTATAAATTCTAAGATTAGTAATATTAAACTCGATATCTTTAATATATCCTCGTAATATTTTTATAATTAACTTATTAATTTGAAAAGTCACTTGTTTATTCAACAACTCGATAACGTCCTTATCTAATGCAAATAAATAATATAAGCGTTTCTTTCTAACTAACCTAAACTTATTATTTAAAGTTATCCGATAATTTATAAAGTTACCTATTGCTTTAAAGTCTACTATTACTTTAAGCGTTTTTCTGTTAATATAAACAATTAAGAAAAGTTGCTATCCTTTTCTTATCATATATAATTCTCTATTATATAAGGTCCTAAGCTTTTTATAAACACTTATCAATAGCTTATTATCAACGAGGTCTTTTAGTTTTTTAAAAGTTCAGGTATTGTTAGTAGCTTCCCGATAATAATAATTAATTTATTATTATTAAAAAACATTGATTCTTTACATTTTAGTTAATAATCTCTGTTAACCTTACTAAAGTAATAAATTATATGTACGTAGTTCTAATAAAATAACTATATAAGTTTCGCGTATCAAAGGTAATTAATTATCGTAACGTTTTTTGCTTTATTAAGTTTACGTATCTCTTTTTTATATTTTATTCTTATTACTTTATAAACTTTAAGCTTTACTTTAAATTCTGATATATAATTCATATTTTATTTAAGTACTTCCTAATATTATTAGCTTCGTTTAACAATAAGGTCGTATTCCTATTAACTTTAGTTATATTTGCTTATAATAATGTGAATTCGTATTATATACTTTATATATATATCTTTTATTACTTTTTAATATTAAATAACTTTCTCTACTTTTTCCTAAGCTAGTAGTTAATTCTTAACTTCCTAATACTTTCTTTTAAAAATAGTTTTTATTTCTTAATACGTTATCTAAACTAACTTCTTTCTATTAATTATAATATAAATAAAGTAATTGTTAAGCGATATCTTTAACTTGTTAAAGATAAATATCTTATTAGATTCTTTATTATTACTTAATTCCTCCTTCTTATAAGTCTTAAAGTTCAAAGCTTAAGTTACGTTAGCTAGTTTTTTCGTAATATCTTCTTATATCTAAGTAATATTAAGTATTATTAATCTTTTATATTTTTTATTATATTCTTCGCGCTTTTAAATAATAGCGTTTAATTATTTCCTTAATAAGTTTTAAAAGCGTTTTCCTTTATTCTTATAATTCCTTACAAAATAATTTAGCTTCTTATAATTAAAGTATATTTAGTTTTATATATACTTGTTTCACTACTATAATAATAATTCTTTCTTATACGTAGCGTCAAATTTCATAAAGTCTTCGTAATCTTATTTACGTAAGTAATTATTTTTTCCTCGAAATCCTTCTTTACCTATTTTCTTATAATTAGAATTATACTTACTTTTCTTTTCTATACTTCTTTTATATTAGTTATTATTAATTTTATAAGTGGCTTTTATAAGCTAAGTGAAATTATTAATCTTAACTTTATATTAGATAAGTTCGTCTTTTACGAAATCCTTAAACCCCTTCTTATAACAATATATAAGAACTTCTTTCTTTTATTTGGTTTTAATAAAGTATCGCTAAAAGTCTTTAATATAAATAGTTACTAATTCCTATTATCTTAGAACTTCAATAACTTATTTTGCTTTCTTTTATTTATCTATAACCCCGAAGTTAGCTCGAATCTCACTTAGGAACTTATCTTAAGTTTAAAAGATTTTAATAATAATATCCTCGGCTTTATTTTCGTTAATAACTCCTTCCTTATTACTGCAAATAAAGTAATCTTCGAAAAACCCTTTAATCTAATTTATAACCTTATCTTCAAATAATATAACTACTTAAAGGACTTATTTAATCTTAGACCTAAAATATTCTTCGTTAAACTTAATATAAAATCAAAGTTGTAATAAGAATCCTTAGAAATAATTATATTCTTTATTAAATAATTTAATATTCTTATACTTAAAATTCTTATCGATCTCTCTAATAAAAGCAGTAAATACTAGGACCTTTTCTTTCATGTTTAATAAGAATAGTAAAGTATTATAAGTATTCTTTAAAATAAAAGATATTTTATTAATCTAACGTATATACT
>JALRMC010000131.1:0-16904 GCA_026120085.1 Cadophora luteo-olivacea
GTAATAAGTATAATTATACTTAAGTATTAGCTTTTAAAAGCTTTTTAATAACTACTTAAGTATTTTATAAGTTTAAAAGAGCTATAAAGACTTTAAACTTTTATTAAAGTACGTTTTTTATTAAGCTATCTACTAATATATTATTTATCAGGAGATATATCACTTGAAAACTCTTTTTTTAGTATTTTTACTATAGTTATTTATTTTATATATTAATATATTAAAGTTTTATTAAGATATATTAATTCTCTTTAATAATTAAGCGAATCGTTTGTTTATTATTATAAAATATATTCCACGGAGTTTTTATATTAAGCTTTAGCTCTTTGAAGAAGTGCTAGAGCGCTATTACTTCTTTTGTTATTTGTTTTACTTCGAGAAGCTTAGCTTTTGTTATCGATGTAGTTATTATATCTTACTTAGAGGCTTTCTAAACTATTACTTCTTTAAACAATATTATAATAAAGCCTTAAGAAGAATAATAAGTCTTAATATTATTAGTAAAATAAGCGTTTAAGGTAATAATCAAGTACGTGTCTTAATCTTCGTATTAATAAACTATACCTAAGAAGTGTGAGTTAAATAAGTATTTAATAGTTTAGTTTATTACTTTTAGATATTAAGCGCTTGGGTTTATTAAGAAGTGTAATAGTTAAAACGTTATAAAGGCGACGTCTAACTTTAATATAATTATAATATAGAGAATCAACTTAATTTTCTTTTAATACTTTTTGATTTACTTTAAAGTCGTAGTTCTAGGGTTTTTAATTAAGTTAAAATATAATAGCGGAGTACTTAAGTACTTCTTATTTACTAAGTTGAACTTTCGAGTGACTTTTTAATATACGTGTTATATATTAAAAATATAGTCTTTTTTAGATAACTTCTAATGATTCTTATTCTTAAGAATTATTTCATATTTCTTATAACTATTAATTCGTAAGCTGAGTATAACTTATTAATAATTTATTATCCTTCTTTAACGTTTAATACGTAATATAAAACTTAGATATTATTTATATAGAACGCTATAAAAACTATTTGCTTCTCGTTTATAAAGATATAAGGCTCTTTTACTAGTAAAATAAGGTCTAGCTTACTAAGTGTTATAGCGAAGTCGTTGTATTAAAGGGCTAGTAAGTTTTTTAAGTTATATAGTACTTAGTCGATTTTTATTATTATATTTAGTTTTTTTTTACTTATTAAAGAGGTAATATAATATTAGGACGTTACTTTATCTCTTTTAGTATTAATAAACGTATTAATAACGTTAAACTATTTTACTTCTAAGTCGAATTAAGCTACTAGTGCTATAATTACTTTAAAAGAGTGTATTACTAAAGTTATAGCGTAAGTCGAAAAGATTATTAAGTTGTTTTATATATTATTTTGAATAATTATATAAAAATAGTAATATATAAGCTTACCTTTTAAGTTTATTTTATAAGTGAAAACCTACTTTAATAGAATAAGTAATGTTATTATATCTTCTTAGAGAATTACTCTTTAGTAGTTCTGAGCTTTTAAATTCGATATTTTTCTCTTAGTATTAGTTTTAAATTATACTTCTTAGGCGTAGCTCTTAAGTTCTTTTTAGTTTTTTAGTACTTTTAGAAACTTTTCTTAATATAAGTTTTATAAGTTAGAAGTAATAATAAAGTTAGTTTCAACTTCGATACTCGAAACAGTTATAGTTATTATTATATAAACTATAACTATATTTTCGTTACTAGTTCGTGTTAACATATTACTATAGAATATATTAAAAAACTTTTATATTTATAAGTAGTTATTTTATCTTAGAGTAGTTATAAATAAGTAATAGCTCTTATTAGTAAGTCTCTTATGCTCTTTTTATATTATTTGTTTAATATAGAGTTATTTATATTTTTCTTTTTATTACTTTTACTAGCTTATTCTAGCTTACTTTTAGATTTCTTCTAATTTAGTTGTTATAAAAAGAGCTTTTAGTAGTTTAAAAACTTATTACTCGAGGTCTTATAACTATTAACTTAGTAATACGACTTAAAAGTATATTTTATATATTACTTTAGTACTTAAATCGGTTTTATTACTACGTAAAGCGTTTTTTTTAAGCTAATATTTAATTATTTAATTTTTAGCTAGTCTTAGAACGCCTTAACTTAACTTTTAATAAAAAATTAGAACTTTATTATTATTATTTTTATAGAACTTTATTAGCTTCTTTACTTTCAAGTTTTAATACTTGAAAAGTACTATTTTTGTTCTTATAACCTCTAGAGGTTTAAGAGGATCGATTTCTATTGCTTTTATTACTCTTAAGCTTTTAGGAAGCTCGGGAGTATTAATTTTTATAAGCGTTAGTTCTAGTTCAAGTTCTAGTTCGGGTTTTAGTATTACTAAAAGGAGTATTTTCAAAACAAATACTTTAACTTCTATTAGTTCTTCCGTGTTTTTAATAGTAACTTTTAGTGTAGTTAATTATTCGTTTATAACGTTTTATATAATATTACTTAAGTTAAACCTTATATCTAAAGCGACGTTATTCTCTTTTATTATTAAAATAAGCTCTTTTAAAATAATAATAGTTTAGCCGATTAATTTCTCTTCTTCTAAAAAGTAGAACTTCGTTTTATTAAAGCGAATATTACGTGTTATAATAATATAGTTTAACTAGAATACTTAAATCTAGTATAAGTTGGTAGTAATATAATTAACTAAGTAGCTTATATACGCCTTAGGGTAGACCTTAAAGCTTATCTTATCTCTTCCGGCTTTTTTATTATTTTTTACTAAGTAAACACGCGCTTTATACGCGTACTCCTTACTTTAATCTAGCTTTAAGTTAGTTAAGAGCTTCTTTATTATTAAAAGATTATATTACTATAAGTAGTTCTAAAATTATTTATAAAGTATTTAGTTTAAGCTTTTTATACTTTATTTTATAAGAGGCCTTTTATTATATAAGTAAATCACTATATAATATATTTTAAAGTAAAGCTTTAGTAGTAAGTTCGCTTTAATATATATCTTAATAAATCTCGTGACAATTTCTTACTTTATATACTTTGAACTACTTATAAGCTCTTTTATATACACTAAAAGGCTTTTTACTTCTATATTTCTTCTCTTTTTATCTACTCTTAATAACGTATTGTTTTAAAGATTATAATTACTAATATATTATTATTATACTTTATTATATAAATAAATAGCTTATATTACTACTTGGTTTATCGCTCGAAGTTTTATAGCGCTAATATAACGTAATTTGATAACTTACTAGGTAAAGTCTAACTAAATAGCTTCTTATTATACTTATCCTTAATTATTAGTAGTTATTTACTGCTATTAAAGCCTAGGAAGAACTTAAATAAGTCTTAAAACATTTAATAGAATAGTCTAGCGGCTTTATTATTTGATTCTTATCTCAAAGTGTTATTTCTAGCGTGTGTGATAGCATAGTCCTAATACTTGGCTCTTAATACTTTAGTAAACTTAACGTTTCTTTCAGTTTCAAGTAGTACTTGTAGTACTTTTTTATTAAAATAGCTAGTTTTTAAGTGTTATAGTTTAAGCGTAGTATAACGCTTTTTTAATAGTTTTCTTATTAATTAGAATATATATCTTGGATTACGACAAAGAATTAGATATATTAAAATAGAGGTATATTTTAGAGTTATTAGGTTATAAGTATAATAAAAGTAGTAGAGATATTTATATTTAAAAGAAGATAAGGTTATAACGTTTTTCTAACTACTGAATAATAATAATATTTTAAACTTCTTTATATTTTAACGTTATATCTTTTTTAAAATACTATATTCCGGCTTTTACAAGAAGTGTCTCTAAGATAATATTAATATTAAAACTAGGTACGATAACAACGTCATCAAGTATTAAGTTTTCTATGTTTAGTTTATTCTTTTTAATTAACGAGTTTTTAAAAAGTTACTTATTTCGCCTAATTATAATAAGACGTAAAGTGCCTGCCTTAATGTAGTTATTACTCTTGGATTTTATAAAAGTTCCCGGAATTAATAAGTCTTCTAAGTTAATAAGATATTAAGCTTTATAGTTATTAATAAGTATATTATTTAAGAATACGTATAGACTACTAACGAAGTCTATAGTATATATACTTATTATTTTATTAAGCTTTAAAAGCTTTGGATTAATTAATACTACGTTTATATCGCCGGGGTACTTGAGTTTTAATAATACTAACGCCGGCGATAATAATAACTTCTTTTTCTTATTAGGAGCGCTTTTCCTAATAATTCAAAAAATAAGTAGCTTCTTCTAGCTTTTTTAGTAATCTCTTATTATAGTTCTATAAAGTCCGATATTTCAAGTATTAGTCGAATTTACTTAATCTTGTTTTCGTTAAGATAATACCTTAGCTTATAGTATTCCTCTAGAATATTACTAAAAGCTAAACTATAGTCCTTTAGTGTTATATAGTACTTCCGGCTTAATACGTTATCAGTAGTAATAGCAATTAAAGCTTAAATAACTTATAATTCAGTATTTATTAACGCTATAAATAAGAAGTCTTTAATTTTAAGTATTCTCTTAATCTTAGTAATATCGTATATTTTAGTAAAACGATATTACTTCTACTACTTCTTATATTAAATTCGGGGGTTTGTTTTTCCTCTTTTGCCTCCTCTAGTAATATTAATTAGAACTTCATAGTAGTCTATAATAATAGCTATAATAACGGTTTCGTTAGAAGGAATTAGTTCTTATTTAATTACTCTGACTAACGCTTATAGTTTAGTGAAGTTCTTAGACTTATTATTATTAATAATATTCAAAAGAATAATACTTAAAGTAGTACTACTTACTTAATTAAATAAGTGTTAATATTTAATACTAAGTGTTAACTAAGTAATAAGAACGTTATTAAATTCTTTTGTTCGAGCTTCTTAGTTCTCCTTAATATTAGAAAAAGTAACTTATTGTAGCTTATTAAAGTTTAGCTCTATTTCCCCGACTTTGTTAATAGCTAAGGCTTACTTCTACTAAACGAGAAGCTTCTTCTGCGAGTCTATAAACAACGCTTATTACGCAGCTATATTTATTTTCGTTTTCTCTTATATAACCTTGTTAATCGAGGGAGGCTTTAGTTATAATCTAAGTAGATTTTCCGAGTTTTCGCGATTTAAGTAAATATAGTCTTATATACCTTATAACTTAGTATAATACTAGAAACGCGTTTATTATTAAAGCTACTGCTTTCACTTATTCAAATAAGAGTTATCTTTATTAATTAGTTCGTTTAAAGAGTTTATAGTAGCTCGAGTAAGGTTATTAAAGTGTTAAGAGAAGTTTCGAAAAGAAGTAAGTAATACTTTTAAAGAGTTTTCTAAGTAGTAGTAAGTGTTTTTTGTAGCTACTTATATTTCTCTTAACTTATAACTAATAATAATTCAATAGCTTATAAAAGAAGGTATTATAACTCTTAACTATTATATATTATAAAAAAAAGCTATAAGTAGTATAAAAGTTTTGATTTTCTAATAATAAAAGGCTACTCCAGCTATATAAGAGCTCTAAAGCCTTAGTTATATAACCAGCTCTAGTTAGCTGGAGCGCCAGCCGAGGCTGGCTACACGACATATATGCTAAACCTTTTAATATAAGTAATTAATTCTTGTAATTTAATAATAATAATATTATCTAGTATTATAATAACTCTAAGCTTAAGTACTTTAAGCTAAGCGCTAAAAATATCACAAGTATTAAATATTATTATTAAAGTCTTACTAGAGAAATAATTAGAAAATACCGAAATAAAAGTTAAGAATTATAAATTAGAATATATAATTTAATAACTCCGGATAATTACTTACTTAAAACTATATAAGTAAATTTAAAAAACTATAATATATTAGTACTTTAGTATTACTATATTTTAACTTATAGACGAAAAGCGTATTAATATTTAAGTGCTTATTTAAATACTTCGCTTAGTACTTTAGTAAAACTTAGTAATAATTTAAGCAATTATCTAATTAAAGTACTAAGTATTTCTTAAGGTAGCCTTTAAAAAGCAAATAAACCTTCAAAAGTAGATTATAATATACTAAGTACTAGTATATAAAGTTAAATAATATAATATTTTAGAAATTAAAAGAAGCCTTGGTATTATTAACTGTTTACTTATAATTAGCGAATTTAATAAGAACTAGTTTACAAACTACTTCTAAAAGATTAAAGTAGTTAACAAGTTCAAAAATTCTTTATTATATATTTTAAAATAGTTTTTTTAATATTAATAAAGTTAATTTATAATATTAAGAGCTTATTAGTAGTAAAAGGAAATATAAATATTTCTTAATACTTAGCAGTAGAGTAGCCGAGGAATTCAGAAGAGCGTTTAATATTCTAAATAAAAGCTTAAATAAGAGTATGTCTAATAGGAAATTATTAGATAAGTCTTACTTATACTTTAAAGATAGCGTTACTTATAAGTAATTTTCGTTAAATTACATATAATTTTAACTTATTATTTATAAAAAGGTTTGCATTACTAATATTAATAGCTTAGTAAGACTAAACTTAAAATAAAATAATAATTAAGTTAAAGAATTTAATAGTACTTTATAAGTAAAATAACTTCTTTAGCAAAGAAAATAATAAGAAAACTCTAAGAGTTATATTATTTAATGACTTTGTTATTAAAACTATTACTAAAAAAAACTTAAGTGAAATTAGAAAATAAACGAGTCGTAGTAGTTATAATAACTACGAATCTTGTTATTAGAATAACTCCGGCTCCAAGGAGGGGATACTAGAGTTGTTAAATAGTATATCTACTATAAATTTAATAAATATGATTTCATAAGCTGTTATTATAAACACTCGGAACTAGTACTAAAAGGCTGGAAAACTAGACTTAAGAAGAAGAATCATAACAAGCAGAAGCTAAATTTTAAGGATAAGAAAAGGCCTAAAATAAAAAAAATAAGTTCAATATTAATAATAAAGACAAGCTTTTTCCACCTTATATTAAATATTTCCTTATAGAACTCGAAGATAAAATTACTATATTTTTTACATCAATATGAACTTTAGTAACTTAAAATAAACTTATTAATAGTTTCTTAATTGATTTAGTATATTTTAACTACTATATATAAGATAAGTTTCGCTTTATTAATTATAAGGAGTTTAAAAACTCTAATACTATTAAAGGCATTAGCAGTGTAATTATTACTTTGATTAATATTGGTATTATTCGAATATAAATAATATTTAAGATTTTTTGTAAAAAAAATACTTATTATATATTAAATATAAAATTAAACCTTATATCCTTAAGATAATTAAAAGAATCTAGATATTAGATTAAATAGGAAAACAAAAGGATTAGTAGACTTAAAAGTAGTATTAATTTCACTATTAAATCGTATAAGTTCACTTTATTTAAGAAAAGGCGACTTTATCTTCTAAACTTATTAAACTAAATCGCTACTTTTATATATATTAAAGTCGATTATAAATATTAACTTTAACATATCCAATTAAGCTATATCAGAGAATCAGCTATTAAGTAACTTAATAAAATAATACGCAACGTTAACTTTAATAATAAACTTTTTATTAAGGAGATATATAAAACTTATATTTTCAGAATTATATAAAAGATTCCTTATAATTACCCTATTAAGCTTAGTAAGTATTTATTTGAACTTGTTTGTATTGATCTTATAAGAGTAGTATTATATTAGGTAAGGAAAGGGGAACGTTATTTTACTTATATTATTTATGATTTTACGAAGTAAGGGGACTAGAGATATATAAAACTAAAAAGGAATATTATGAAATAGTTATTTAACTTTAAGAAAAAATACGAACGCAGGAGGTAAAGAATTCGTTATATATAAATTAATAGTAGAAAACTTATCTTATTTAGGAGATTTAAATAATTTTATTAAAAAAAAGGTATTACAATTAAGTAAACTATTCCAGATAATCTAGTATAAAATAGTAATATTAAAGTTTATAATAAAATCTTCTAGAGAAAAGTAGAAAAGGTTTTATAATAATTAAATCTCTTAGTAAACTACTAGCCTGAAGTCTTTAAAGTAATAACTTACCTTATTAATTATATAAACTACTATATAATTAAAATAACTTTATTTAAGAAACTTAATTATTATTAGCTAAACTTTAATTTCATACGGGTTCTCGATTTAATAGTATATAATCTCGTGTCTAGTAAGTTAAAAAAGCTAGATTCTAAAACCTTAAAAGGAAAGCTAATAGGTTTCAAGGGGGGTATAATTTATTGAATTTTTATATTAAAAAAAGATCATTTGAAAATATTATAATTATATTATTAAATAACTACTTCAGTCTTTTAACTTTTAAACTTAAGAAGAGATTAAAGAATTCCAGTCAGAATTAATATTAAAAAAGCGATAAAAATTATTATAACTCAGTTACTTTTAAAAAGAGATAGTAAATAAAAACTATTATTAAATTACTTTCCTTAGTAAATAGCAACAATGAATTAGTTTTAGATACGTAATTAATTCTAATATTAAAGATACTCCCGGTTAAATGTTATTAAGATATAATATAAATTATTAGTGATTATTACGGTTAAATTATGTTTTAAAATTTAACTCTTAGTTTAAGGTTTTTAATGTTATATCTAAAAACAGATATAAATAAACTTATAATAATAATGTACTTCTTATATATTCCTAAACTCTATTATTTAATATTTAATTCTTCTAGAAATAAGATATTCGAACCTTAATTTTATAAATAAGTAAGAAAATATACTAGTTAGCTAATTTAGAAAGCCGCTATTAAAGAAGAATTTAACTCTTTAATAAAGAATAAGACGTAGGAACTAGTTAAGTTACTTTTAAATCGAAAAGTATTATTTATTAAGTGGATATAAAAACTTAAAACTAAACCAAATGAGAAAGTCACTTAATATAAAGCTAGATAATAATAATAATAATAATAATAGTTATTTACGTCCGGCGGAAGTATATCGTAGATATATTATCCTAAAGCCTCTTAGGGGGTATAAAGATGTATCTAGTTAAAAGCTTAAATGTATAATATAATAATTAAAAAATACTTTAAGGAACAGTTTTAGTAGTCTAATAAGTAAGTTAGTTATTACGCTTATCTCCGCTAGTTAAAATAGTTACGTTAAAAAAGAGAGAAAAAAAGGTATACTCTTAAGTTAAGTAATAACTATTAAAAAAAGAAAACCTTATAAATAATAAATAAAAGAACTTAAGTATAAAAGAAATAAGAAAGCTAGCTACGCTATTAACTTAGAACTCTACTTTATCTAGTAATATAAAGTAAAAATATAAAAGACTTAGTAGCTCTTATATATATAGCGCGCTTAAAAGCGCGCTAGTCCTAAAAGAAATTCCCTTAGGATAGTACTACGCTAACCTAAAAGTATTATAATACTAAGGTAACTCGAGTAGTTCTTAGTGCCTCTTATAAATCTTATCGAAGAATTACGTAGTCTCTAGGAAGCTTATAAAAAGCTTAGGATTATCGACTAATTTATATAAATACGCTATAGCGTCCCTCTATTTAGCTATAATAGTATTAGTAGTTTGTTTAGTTATTTAGTAAAAGATTTTACAACGAACCTATAATAGACTAAGTGATTTAATATCTTATTCTGCTTATAAAAATAGTAAAGTTCAGTGTTATTATAATAGTATTTCTTATAGTACTATTTAAAGTCTTTATAAGTCGTATGTAACGCGAGGTAGTAATAAAAAGTCTAGCGAAAAAAAAATGTTCTATAAGTTTCTTTAAATTATAAAAGAAAGCTTATTTCTTATAATACTTTAATAGCTTCATTTCTTACTTATCTTACTACGCTTCTCTTGTTTTCTTATATTATTTCTAAAACTCTAATCTAATATTACTAACTGTAAGTTCTCCTGCTAGTCTGTCATCTTAGAGGACTTTAGTAGCGCTATAATTATTAGCTTATTCATAGCCTTATTACTTTCTATACTTATATAACCTAGTGTTTATCTGACTTAAATATCGTATGTGATTATAATATCTTAAATCTAGTAAAATACCTATTAGGAAAATATAAAAACATTACCTTAGATATATTAAATAACTAACGTACTATTAATATACTACTATATTCGTTTATCTTATAACGTAGAGTCCTGAAAAGTCTTTTAAAGGCCTTTTTAAACTCCGATTACCTTTATCTTTAGTAGATAACGTACTTATATCTAACGAACTTCTCCTTATTAATATATATCTCGGATCTGTTTAAAAAGATAGTAATTTTATTAACTAGTTATTCAAACTACTACTACTTAAAAGCTTTTGTTGTAGTCTTTTTGTTAACTCCTTTTATTAAATCTATATAGTAGTTTTAAGAGTTGTTTAATATTTTTAGTTTTAGCTAAAATATAACTAGAATAAAAAGGTTAAGTTATTATAGCTTAGTTTAGATCCTTTTTCGTATCTTAACGCTTTTCTTCTTTTTCTTTAAAAAAGAGAGTATTTTACGTATTATAAGGTATTCTTTATCGATTATTTAAAGCCTTATCGCGAACCGGAATTTAGCTTCTTCTAGCGTTACCTCGGCTAATAGAAGGCTAGCGTCCTTATATAAAGTAGCTATTAGAGTTATCCGCTAGACCGGGAAGGCCTCTTAGATAGTAAGTGTAAAAGCCTTATCGACTTAATCGATATAGCCTCTTATCTAAGTACTAACTTAGTTAGATCGGTTTACTTGGATTTATAAAGGCGCCTTATACCTGCTTTTATATTATACCTCTAATCTGTAAAAGAGAGCTAGAATAATATATATCTAGATAGCTTTATATAAAGCGCTAGCCGGAGGGTTATCTTTCGTGTTTACTAAACCCCTAAAGTAGTAGACTACGTGTTTTACTTTCGCTATACGTTTTAATAAGTGCCTCTTAAACTTAAACTTCTAGTCGAACTAAACCTTAAGCTACTATAGCGTAAGTAGTTTTCTAGCGAAAGCTTTTATAATAAGTTATACTGTAAATTCTACGTTAACAACTATTAGTAGTAACTAACTATATCGTCGTTTAATAATATAAATAGCTTTTATCTTCTTCGGAGTGAAGAAAACCTTGTTATTATCTTCTTACTAAAAGATCCCTTAGATATCCCTAGCTAAGACTTTTATATTTTCGTTAAAAGTCTTTTTTAGTAGCCCGATAGATAAAGATATTATCAGCGTAGCCGAATCGAAATTCTAAGTCTAGTAGTAGAAGTTCCGCTAAATATAGAAAATATAACACCGGAGAGAGGGGTGAGCCTTATAGGGTCCTATAGCCTAATATAAAACTAGATAAGTCGTCTGAGGCTTTAAATAATAAAAGGGCTTTAACTTTTACGAAGCTTTCGCTTTAATAATAAAGCTAATAAGTTATAAGATCTTATTTATATTAGTAGTTATATTAAATTAGGAAATTAAGTAAATAATGTTAAAACTGTATTTTTATATAAAAAATCAATATTAATATTCATGTTTTTTACTAGAAAAATGTAATAATAAAACCGGTTAACTCTATTACTTTAAGAAGGCTTTATATGAGTTAAAACAAGCTCCTTAAGTGTAATATAAGATAAGAATCACTTTCTTAAAGTAATAAGGATTTTTATTACTTAACTTAAATATAAATGTCTTTCGAAAAGGCCAAACTCTTTTAGTAATTTATATTAATAACCTCCTTTTCTTTAAACTAAACAAATTAAAGATTACTTATATTAAGAAAGTACTTGATGAACGTTTTAAAAGAATAAACTTAGACTTATATTATTATTACTTAAGAATAGAAGTTATTAAGAACTAAAAAATCATATCTTAAGGCTTAGTTAAAAAGCTTACCCTTATAAGGTTCTTAAGGCTTTTAATATAATTAAGAGTAAGTTATAAGATACCCTTATAAAAACATTACTAAAGAAAATAATACTAGTCGATAATAACTATAAACCGCTAAAGATCTTCGTAAAACTTATTAATTAGTAGTTGATTTATTAATATACGTTATATTTAGTACTCGTTTAAATATCGTATATGTTATCTTAATAATTAGCTATTATTTTATAAATCTAATTGTAAATTATATAATTGTTATTAAGAGGATTTTTTCATATCTTAATAAGACACTGAATTTAGAGTTAACTTTTTCTAAAGAACTAAAAAATCTTTTGGAACTTATTAATGTAAATTAAGTTAATAATTATAATACAAGAAAATCTACTTTTAGTTATATCTTTATAATTAGTATCGCCGTAATTAACTATTTATTAAAAAAACAAGCTATTATCTCTTTATTCTTTTACGAGTTGGAATATATTAACTAAATTAATATAATTAAAGAAGTAATTTAGCTTAAACAATTCTTGACTTAACTTTACGAGAAATATATTTAACTAACGTTAGTAGTAATTAAGTGTGATAATTAAAGAGTAATAGCTCTTATTAAGAACCTTTAATTCCATATTAAAACAAAACATATTAAAGTAATATATTACTTTAGTTAAGAGAATGTTTAGTTTAGAGAAATCGATTTTTAATATATTAATATTAAGGAACAATTTATTAATAACTTAATAAAAGCGATTTTATATAACGCGTCTATTACGTTTTAAAGGGTAATTAAGATTTTATAAGAGAAATTACTAAAAACAGTTAAACATTTGTATAAAAATAATATTATATACTCTTATAATTGTCTTAAGATACTATATAAGACGTTTAACTAGTTAAGAATAGAGTTAATTCAATTCAAGAGTTAATATAAGAATATCTTAACACTTCTAACTACTGAGTTCTTTAGTTTTTTGTTTTAAAACTACTTTAATATAAAAAGATATAAGGTAAACGTCTAAGAGACTTTGTATTATTATTTATAATAGAGTTTATTTACCTTCTTTAAGTTGTTATATTATAAACGAGTCCCGAAGAACTATATGTTCTTAATATTAATCTATTTTACTTCGAATCTTTTTTTAAAAAAACTTTAAATATACTTTTAGTTTTCAAACGTAAGCTTTAAATAATTTAACAAGGCTAACAATTTAAAGTCAAGCTTTTGTTCGTAATTATAAGTAAATAAACGATTATCGAATTAGTACCTTTATAGTTACTTTATTATATTTACAAATAATATATAAAAGGGGAATTATAAGAATTTCTTAGAATATTACGCTTTTTAATACTTTTCAAATATTTAAAAGAAATCCTTTCTAATAAAGCAAAAGTTTTATACTGCCTTATTTTTAACTTTAATTATTAACTAAGTAAGAAACCTGAATTAACGAAATATTTTATATTATGTTTTAGCTATTAATTATTATTAGAGAACAACGCCTTATTATATACGATTATAATATATTCGACTAATTTGATAAATAAGACAACGTTAATATATAAGAACTACTCAGAGAATAAATTAATTTTATTAATTATTATAAGAATAAGGGATTTCTTCGAAACACTTGGATTATTAATAATAGAAAACCTTACGAAGATAATAATTATTTATAATAGATTATAAATTAAATCCGCAGTATTATCGACTATAACTACGGATTATTAGACTTCTCTTAAGATACTTTACTTTAAGACATATAATAATTTTATATATTAAGAACTTTTAAAATCTGAAACTATAACTTTAATTTAATTAAAAAGCAATACTGACAAGTATTACTAAAGGATTACGAACGTTCTTATAGTAGATTATTATTAGTCTTAGTATTTACTTCTCGAATATAAATATAAATAAAAAAAATTATAATATAGTTATTAGTATATTTAAACGTAGAAGAAAGTTATCTTATAAAAGAAGCTACCTTTAAATCGCCTTAGAATCAAATAATAACGAAGTTATAAGAGTTATCGAAGCTAGAAGAGTTATCGAAGTTATAGGAGTTATCAAAGCTATAGGAGCTTTAGAAGATATCACTTTAAGAAATAATAATACTAAGTATAATAAAGTATTACTATAACTTTAAGCGGAGTAAGTATAATAAAAGAGTCTTTTTTATTTTTCTTTAACTTCTTTTTTCTTTACTTACTAGCCGGTCCACCTCCTGTTTCACTCGGGGACTCGCTATAGTCGGGCTAAGCGAATATTATAGCTAAGCGAAAGTATTACTCCCTAAATACGCTAAGACTTACTTTTACGCGTAAAATCGCGCTTTTTAATATTAACTTAAATACAATTAACCGCGCTTAATTTATTATAATAACTTGAAATTGAGATACCTCGCGTAAATTTCTATAGTAAATATATCTCTTAATTAAACTACAAGTAAGCTTTTACAGAGGTTAAAGAATAGGGTTTTACTAACTTAGAAGAGCTTCTAAAGAACGTTACGCGTATCTTTAAAGTTAAGGAAGATTCTTTACGTTAATTTCTTTATAAAGAACGTAAGAGACAGTTATAAAAAAGTGTTTTAAGATTAGATATTACGCTAGGAAGAAGTAGTTAAAATAAGATCTTAAGTGCGCTATAAGAAAAGGCTATTTTAAGGTATTATTAGGAGTAATAAGAGATCGGTTTAAGCGCTACTTACTTAATAGTAAAAGTAGCTATTAAATACTTATTAGCAGTACGTTTCTTTAGTATTTAAATAAATACTTACTGATATTATATAGACTTAAGAACCTCCTTGCTTCCTACTCTTAAGTAGCTGGTTTACTAGTTGACTTAAAGACTACTCGAATCTCTATACTATTAAAACAAAGCTTATAGAGGTTAAACAAATAGAAGCTTACGATATCGATGTAATAGAGAGCTAGTTTAACAATTTAGAAGCTGAAATAGCATACTTAGAGATATATTATAAGAGTTAAATGTTAAATATAGACGAGTCTAACGTGCGAGTAGCTTATTTAATATCTAAGAAAGTTATTGTTCTTAGAGGAGTTACTACGCTTTATATAACTACTTAAGGGACTAGGAAACAGATTACTATAATCGAGACTATACGAGCAGATAGCACGTAAACGTTACCTTTGTTTATAATAGCTCCTAGCGAGTAAATAATAGAGAATTAAGTTACTTTAAAGTTGCTTAAAAACGAATATATCGATTATTCCGCTTCCGGCTACGTTAATAATAACGTGATTATAAACTATAGCTACTACTTGATTAAAAGCACGTATATAAGGCCTGATAAACTATAGAAGATCTTACTCTTAGACAGCTACGAATCATATTACTTTTTATCTTTTTAAGTACTCTTTTAAGAGAATTGTATTTAACTTTAGTATTTCCTAAGTTATCTTACACACGTGTTGTAGCTACTAGACGTAAGTATATTCAGGCCTTAAAAGCACTACTACTCTTACGCTATTAATTCAGCTCTTCGGAATCTAGACCTTACTTATACAATCACTTTAATATTTAGAGACCTTATTAAAATACGTTTAAATACTATATAAATATATACTATTTGTAATACGTTTAAGAAATCTAGAATATAGCTATTAAGCCGAAAAGCTAGAATTAAGAATATTAAGAGCTTTAGTAAGGAGAATTAAGCTACCTTTACTTTTACCTCTACGTTAGAACTACCTGAACTTTTACTTACTCTAGTAGAGATTCTCTTAAAGACAATAATAATTATAAAGTCTTTTATTAGAAGAGATCCTACGCAATTCTCGGATAATATAGTTGCGGTTTTTAAGACTACTATAAAAGAAACGTTAGTCTAACTTTATAAAGTATACTTAATAGCTATAGACTACGTATTATTACAGCGAAAGCTTTAAGAATATAATAAACGAAAGAATACCTCTTACTATACGTTAAAAAGTGGTAGGAGAGTCTCTAGAGGTAGCAGAGGTACTATTAAAGACTTACGATTACAAATCGCTACTAAAGAAGAAGTAGAAAAAACTGAGACTTACTAGAAGGCTCGATAACTACTCTCTTAGGTAATTAATAAGTATAATAAGTCTCTTTAGACAACTAGAATTACTGTTCGGAAAGCTAATAGAGTTAAGAAATAAGAGCTTTCAGCTTATTAAAAGTGTAGAGAAGAGCTCTTACTAGAGCTCTTAGTAATAGATAAGGAGTTAGATAAGAATCCTATAGTAGTTAAAGTAGTGTTTTCTATTGAAAATAGGTATCCGGGCTTATTAGCTGCAGTAAAATAGACTTAAAGGTATACTTATATTAATAGCGAAAACATAGAGGTTAATATCTTTACAGAACTTTACTATACTAAGTTTACTTTTCTTAGTAAAGAAACTGAATATATAACGTTGTTATTACCTCGAATAGCCGATTACACTAAAGAATCCGATTCTAATAATAGTATTCTAGTAAGGAATAATTATATATCTTTTAGTATTTAGTTGTAGTTAATTTATTTGAATAATTATCTTTAGTAAATCGATTTTACAGGGGAATACACTAAAAGTAATTCCCTGAAGTTAATACAGGTAGTAACACTTTCGCTTAGCTGTAACGTTCGCTTAGCCCGACTATAGCGAGCCCCCGAGCGAAACAAGAGGTGGACCGGCTAGTAGGTTTTATTAAAGTTTATTAAAAGTTTAAATATCATATCTACTTTATACAAGAGTATTATGATATTACTAAGGTATACTAAGGCTATTTATATATACCTTTAATTATATAAAAAGGATATATCTGTAACGGAACACGGCTGTTAAGGCTCTGCTGGCTTATATTTCCTAATCAGGTAATAGCTAACTTATAAGCGAGATTACTATCGGAGCTTTATATAGCCTTTTCCTTTCTTTTACTTTTTTTCCTTTATAGTTATAAATTTTAAGAGAACTTTAAATATTTTCATTTAATATTTAAGTATATAAAGCTACTATTACAACGTGATATCAGCTTTTATAAATAAGTATTATATTATTTATAATT
>JALRMC010000132.1:0-16659 GCA_026120085.1 Cadophora luteo-olivacea
TAAATATAAAAAAGAAAAAGAAAAAAAGATCATAAAGTTTCTATATATTAAAAAATAAAAAATAAATATATCTTTCATTTATAATCCTTAAAAAGATAGCCCTAAAGTTACGTAATCTTCCTTATAAGTCTTATAATTTACAAGGGATAAAATAAATAAGATATCCTAAAGCAAGTTACAGGGTAAAATTTACTTTTAAAGCACTTATCCGTTGTAATCCCGGGACTTTTAAAACGAATCTCCGTAAAACTTTTAACTTCAGAATTAGTTGACTTTTCTAGTATCCGACGTAAGGAAAGAGTTCCTTACTTTAAAGTAAAAACTTTATACGTATTCCTTTTCGCTTAATTCGAGCTTAATTTTAAGGTTATTCCTTTTCAATTTTATATTATACGTATATCGCGTAAGAACAGCTATTAACTAGTAGAACTCTCACTAAGATTATAAGACGTCTTATAATATTATACTTAATTACAAATATAAGTTCGATTCTTATCATATTATCTCCTAAGATGATTTTCCTCGTAACTTAAAATATATTAAAACATTACAAATACGTAAGGAATTTACAATCGCGAGGCGCGATCTTATATAAAGGGGACTCGTAAGAAGCGCGATCTTAGCACTAATATATATACGTAGTAAATTAAGAGATTCCGCTATCGGCCTTATAACTTGACAATAAAGCTTTTGACTTCAGAATTAGTTGACTTTTCTGGTGGTGGTTATTTATGTTAGGCCTAGCGCCATTACTGGAAGTTGCTCGATTTTCCCATGACATCGCTTTTGTCTTTTGAGCGATCTCTTCAACTTTCCCGAGCATGTATTGCCTCCCGCCTTTCAAAGAACGTCGGTCCACGATCGGATCTTCGGACTTTGAATGAAGAAGATAGTTGAATGAAAGCATAGAAATCAGTACTCCTCGAGCGCTGTTTGCTCAGCAAGTACAGATTCTCCAGCTTCTCAAGAGCAAGAAGGAATTTCCAGCTATGCCCTCGATGAGTTTTCGGCCCGGTGTGGGTAACCCAGCAACTCTTTCTCGTACTGGTATTGATCCCGTTCTTGATTTGGCGGATGTGAACAACCCGGAGACTTGAGTCTCCACTCCTACCGCTCTCCTCTGCCACAACTCACCGTCATTCTCCACTGGTGTATTTCTCCCTGACCAAAAGGCCAGTGTGAGCACAGCAATGTAGAATGGTAATGTGGAGACTTTGCTCGAATGTGTATCGTGGTGCCAAGGAGGATTGAAAACCTGGCATACCAATGTGTCATTACTTCTAATATTTCCCCTTGCAGAACTTGGTGCATACAAGTGAATGTCACCAAGGGCAAACTTCCTGGTTTTAAGTGCACTTGTTCCAAAAGCATGCCGCAGAAATTTGCACTACTACGGTTAAGATAGCAAAGCTGAAGAGCAATTCTCGAGTGTCTCGTCTTGAAAAAAAATTCCGAACGTAGAATGCTTTGTATTGAAGTTCCCTCTGTAGAAGGTTCTACAGAGCTGAAGCGAAGCAAAAATATCTAGTGGACAAGCTTATGTACAGGTGCCAAAAGCTGGCTGGCAAAGGTTTGCCACTGCACAGAAAGCAGCTGTATCTCCACAATTACCCTTTACAGAACAACATTTGCCAAATGTGCTGCCACTGCAAGACGCGCTAGTTGCTGAAGCTGAGCCACATTTTCCGTCAAGACTCGTCGGATTACACAATCCGAAATTAGCTTGACAGAGGTTACTAGTAGCACAGAAAGCGTCTGAAGAGCCACAGTTTCCTTTCACGGAGCAGCAATTTCCGAACGTGCTACCACTGCATGATGCATTCGTACTCGAAGCCGCACCACACTTTCCGTCCGTACTAGTGGGACTACAAGTTCCGAACATAGGCTGACAAAGATTCGAAACAGCACAGAAAGCGGCCGAGTCACCGCAGTTTCCTTTCACAGAGCAACATTGACCAAAAGAGCTTCTAACGCAGGTCGCTCCAGTCGCAGAGGCAGCTCCACATTTTCCATCGAGACTTATTGGAGTACATCTGCCAAAGCCGAGTTGACACCCAACAGCAGTGCCGCAGTAATCCGGAGTGCTACCACAATTTGATCGTATAGAGCAGCAATTTCCAAAAGAGCTGCCCGTACATGTTGTTCTACCGAAGGACGGCCCGCAGCGTCCATCGGGGCTTATAGGCAATACAGTTGATGATGGCGAGGATGTACTTCTTGTAGAACTAGTGGTTGCCGTGGAAGATATTGGTTTGGATGTCGTTATCGAGGAAGTTCCTAACGAAGAGACTGCCGTGCTTGAACGAGAAATCGAACTAGACGTAGTCGATTTTGAGATCACGCTGGATGTCGTCGAGCGAGTAAGAGAGCTGGACGTAGAGGATCGGGTGACGACGCTGGAGGATGTCACTCCCACACTTCGACTTGATTGACTGCTGGATGTAGACGAAGATCCAGTTGTACCATTCACAGTAATTGTCTGGATTAAAGTGGCGTCACAAAGGCCAAAATCTGATTGGCTGTTGATGTGTTAGCAGTGCCTAACTGCCCCTGAGTGACTGAACAAAATCTTACCATCCTTGAAGGTTGTCACAGTGGTACGATGACGTGCCGCAGTATCCAGCAGCTGAACAGCAGTTTCCATAGTAATACTTCGTGCCAGTACATTTGAATTTCTTGAGATAGCCGCACGTACCGTCAAGAGAGGGACTGAGGGGCGACGGCAGTACTGTTGGAGGACTAGAGCGGTCTGTAAGTCACCAAACATAATCCGCTGAAAGCTATGCATGCACCGGGGAACTGTAAGTACTCACGTTGATACTGTAGATGTTGTAGATGAAATGCAGGCGCCGGATTCACAGTTGCCAGGTCCACATTCTGCACTGGAGCTTCCGCACCTATACACCAGCCATGCTTAGCATCGATACCCCGACTTGAGGCCCGCCATCGGGCATAATATTATTTGAGTAGTAGCAGAGTGAGAACTGGCTTACCTGCCCGACTTGGAGCAGCAAGTTCCCCATTTCCCCCCACACACAGTGTCATCATGGCCACTTCCGCAAGATCCATCGATACTGTATCCTAGTCCAGGACAGTCACCCTCCTGGCAGTTCCCAATGTCGCAGAAGTCCCTGTACAATGAAGGTCAGAGCCAGTACTCAAAGAAGACAATGAGTATCTTCTGTGCTGAGTAGGAAGTCACGCTCACCCTGTGGTACCGCATCTGCAGAAACTTAGTTCTACTCCTGAGAATGTTCCATGTAAAGACTTTAGGGGGACGTGAACGAGATTTGTAGATTCGTCTGAGCCATTGTAATGGAAGAAAACGTTGAATTTTGGGCTGCTTACCTGCCCGAAGCTCCACAACAATCGCCAAAACCGGAGCCCACACAGGTGACTCTGGTGGGAGATTGTACGCCACATACGCCATTCTTAGATGTTGGAGCTCTTGTAACTGTAGATGTTTCATTGTGTTATGTTAGAAACCCAATTACAAACGCTTGCACAGTGCACACGAACTGAAGGCCGAAGCAGAAACCATGGGTAGACTTACGAGCAACGACGCAATAGTCCGAGCCTGGCTTGAAACCAAAGCAATCCGCCTCAACCAAGGGGTTCATTTTGAACATTTCTGGGAGCGTAATGTTATACATTGTTAGAAATGTCAGGCATGTTGTCCAGATGTCTGTGGAGACTGATAGTCTACACTCTGGCCCAACATCTCTTGAATACATGCCAAGGACACGAGGGTCAAACATGTCGCCTTCGAAAATAAGACGACCACATTGAGATAGTGTAGCAAACAAAGTCAGGACAAAGAAAAATGTACATCCGTGAGCTTGGCCTCTCATGATGCCTATGAAACGAGTGGCAAGGTAGATGTTTGTTCAATTGTCAGTACAGATACAAAAAACCAGAACATCGCACAAGAATCAGCAAACAACACGAAACTTGGGGGAGGGTGCGAGGCTAGGAAACCATTGACAAACAAAGGGGCTAATTCACGAATAAAAGTTCCTGCTTATCTTACTCCGTACACATCCGTAAACGGTGCACCCATACCTGCTTCTGATCAACGGCTTGTGCTTGCCCCTGCACAACTCCAGACGGATTGCTAGAACGGGCTTTAATCACCGTTGCTTCCATTAATCTTGAAGTTTGGGATACCGAGAATTCACACCTGCATCTTCACGAGCCTTGTCGCTGTTGATGCAAGGCAGCCTTGGTAGTTCTCCATTAGGCGACCTTACGCGAAGCGTTCTCAAGGGTTACAGTAGGCGCTGGACGCCCGAAGAGGTATCGCTCCGGTGCAGACTGCTTTACTTCGACCACCTATCTTCTTGTTTCCTCTCCCCTTTTTCTTTTCATGTCGATGCAGCCTAAATTAGCAACCATGTTTCTTTCCAAGTCTGGTCCACCCGAGATTATCGCCCGTATTCTCCTGAATTGCGACACCCTCACCGACGTCCTTGCATTGACATCAACTTGCAAGCATGTTCACATGATCTGGATCGAGAACTCATCCACAATTATACATCACATTGCCAAGGCGACAATCAGGTGCTTTAAAGAGGCCGTAATGGCTGTAAACTCCCCCACACCCTTGATTAGGAAGCAATGTTGACCCAGCATGCAGGTACGAGCTACGGAGATTGTCGTAGCTGCATACCAGCGCGGCGAGCAGCCACCAGACCCATTTCCAATTGTCGAATTGGACACGGAATTCAAGAAGCCAGATCTTCTCGAGTTGAAGGCAGTTCGCAATCTGCAGCACTTGGTACGGTGTCTTGAGTACATGTTCCTGAACCCTGAACAGTCTCTTGGCACTCTCGGGGCATCCATTCCTGAGCGTGACGACGCAGACGGGTGGGAGCGCTGGAAGAACAACTTCTATAGAGCAGCTTACAAATACATGCTTGTAGGAGCTGTTCTCTATGGAGCGTACAACGAACCTTTCTATTTGGCAGAGAAAGAAGGGCTTGCCGAGTTTCTGGACCACTGTACCTGCCCCAGCGATAAGAATTGGCTTAGTTCCATCACAGAAAGTGATATCGATTATCTTCGCCGATTCGCCGTCTACAACTTCGGCACCGAGGATGAAAGCGCAACCGGTCAGTGGATCTGGAAAGAGTACGAGAGGGTATTTGGTCCTCTTGCAGACTGGCTTGTCGCAGACGGCAAGACAAAGGGTGTCGATGATAATTTGGGATATTGGGAACCAGAAGAAGATGATGTGAACCCCGAAACGGATGCGGCGCCCGAATATGACTCGGCCGAATTGGGTGTGCTCCGAGAAATCATGCTGCTCGTCGCAGGGTACGAGCATTTCCCAAACAAGCTAGCCAGCAAGTCCAAGCTAGAGAGACGGGAATCGACTTTGGAAGGGCGGCGCATCGGGAACCCATCCCTGAAAGTCTCTGTGGTTCTCTTTGGGCGCTTCTGCATCGAAGAAATATCGATGCCCAAAGTCGTCGGTGATGGTGGCTCTTACCTACTTACGAAGTCGCTTGCACCGGAGACGGAATCACGTTCAGTGGATATCGCTTCCGTCCTCCACGCGCTTCAGTGGAAGTCAACAAGACCGGACTTGCACGATGGTTATCCAGCAACTTGTTTCCCGAACGCTTTTCAGTTTTTGGTCTATGTCCTGCGGAAATATTTTGATCTGAAATTCAAACCTGGGCTGTTCGAGTTTTGGTCTGATAGCGACTATCAATTTCAAGTGAAGAGTGGCTCCATCTTTGATGAGACGGATTTCACCCCATTTGTACACTACACACCACCGATCTTGAGCTATATGCAGTAAGCACTTGCTCTACTCAATCCTATGGCCAATTAATGTGGGCTACAATTTGATTTGGAACTTGAAAGACTGCATGCAAACGCTGATGCCTGCGGATTGAATGGGTCGAGTTCACTTGGCGAGACTTGTCCCTGATGCCAGCAGTCGCTAGACTTGGGAAATGGTTCTACACAATTCGGTGGCTGTTCAATTCGGCATCAGAGCAGGGTTCGTCACAGGCCTTCTGCGTGCAGCAGCCAGGGTATGAGCTTAGCTCGCAACTGTTGAGCTGGGTCTACTTTAATGACAAAAGATCACTGACTATGCATCCCTCAGTCCCCGTACTTGCATGTTCGTCTGCCCCAGTGTTTTCAAATCTCTCACGGCGTCTCCTAACTCTTTTTCTGTTATACATTCTTTCCTCTCCGTCGCAGTCGGACATGTTACTTCTGATACATGTGTTACTGTGCTGTTGCATTTGGTCTACAAAAGCCCAGCTATGGCCAGGTCCTCGGACTACATCAATCAACGCTAAGGGCGAAGAAGTATGGATATCTACACAAGGGACCCGAAGCACGGTTGCATTTGAATACTTAGGTACGTCTCAAATGCCTTTCACCATGGCGATCGATGTACTGATAGGAACTTCAGTAAAGGACCTCAATCGCCCAACATTAGTGTACAACTGCCATAATGTCCCTGCATTATGTAAAACAGTCAAAAGGCACCTGGGCGCAGCTACTTCCGCGACCTTTCACTATGACCGATGGGCAGGCAATACTGCCAAAGGCGAACCAAACAGGAAGGACACCCGTCGAAGTGCGAACTGTCCTAGTGTATGGATAAGTACACCAAGAGCGGATGGATCGAATAGATGTCCCGAGCCGGACCAGCCAAGAACGTGGAAATCCAAGAAGAACACAGAGGCTGCCGTGACGCGAGACACGATCATGATGCGAAGAGGCAGTGGAGAGCTTGGAGACCCTGTCGTAATTGATCAGGCACAATTGGCTGAGATAAAGAAAGTTCAGAATGATCAAGGGGCATGGGTGGATAAGTATATAGGTCTGGGGGCAGCCTTCACATGTGATGAATTTCCCGCTGCCAGGTACGTCTTTACGTTGCGTTTCTAGACAATATTCTTCTCACTCTCCATAGTGTATCTGCTCAGAGCTGACACGAATTTTCAATTAGTTGGATTGAAGGTGGTGCTGGCGCCAGTACATACTGTGAGAGAACCACAAGTCACACAATCTTCTAAACACGCTAAAGTATATGGTACAGGTGCTCCGGACGGAAGTTTGTGTATGGGACTCGAGAACTACCTCACGAGTGAGCAGGGCTGGCAAAGTGCTGGCCATGGACGAATTCAAGTGAGTCTCCTTTTTCCCCACTCCAGTCCTTGAGAGAACCCTACATGATCTCATTTCTTTCGGATTGTGAACTTATGAACTCGCTGAGAGGGTTTTAAGAACTGCTCACTAACTATGTGAACAGACTTGGTTCAAAAAGGTTGCAGGAACGCCGCCTTCAGGCAAAAATGACCGAAAGCTGACTATCTACAAATTCGATTTCAAGTATGTCGACGAAGAAAACAATGGTAATGCAGTATGGCTTGAGCAAGGTGGTCATAAAAGATATTGCTACGGGCCTTCTCCATCAACAGGGGATGATTGCAAACCAGACTGGTGAAATCAGAGGAAGTGACAGTAAAAAGGTCCTAACATCTTGTCGTTCAGATATCCAGGATGTTCTGTTTCATCAGTTCCTTGTTGGTTGGACCTTGTTGTACTTGTTGTCTGTGGTGATCCTGTTGTGAATATTATTATCATCCTCTCACTATGTTGTAATATTAAGTCGCTCATTGGCACATCTATTGCTTCTGCGCTATGTGACAACCAGGCGACTCTCTTCATCATCCCTTCGGTACGAAGAGAGATAGATTCCAGATTACATGAAATTGGTCTTCTGCAGCAACCGGATAAATTACCATGGTGACCGAACACTTCTCGACAGCAATGCTCCCCAGGTCGAATTTCCTTCCTATCTTGCTGAAATCTGATGTCTCTCTCTTGCCCTGGGCGCATATGGAATGGTCACATATGCAACTTCGTGTTATCTTGGAACTTCGGAAGCCACTCATAATTTAAGACGTGCATTTGAGGCGTGGTGATTTCCAAGACAAAATCTTGCATTGCCAGATATTGATCCTATGCAGGGGGCGGCCGACGGATCACACTTTTCGGACCTGCATATAATACCCGGTATCGACCAGGGTCTGCATTTCGGGGGGGGGGATGCAAAAGCAAATGGCAACACCACGATATGCTCGTACTTTCTTAATTTCTCGAAAGAAATGAAAGCAAGTCTGGATGGTGTCCTCCCAGGCTAATCCAGAAGGCAAAGGCGCTTACAAACTATCAAATTTGCGGTACTACTCTTCATATCGCCCCACAGGATGTGTTGGAGAATGCAGAGTTTCTGGGTCCCCTTCTTTCTTCCCATTATTATTTGCACCTCAAGTCTGACCTTGATTTTACAAGACGCGTAGGTGGATGTGCCAGCATGAAGCTCCCCCAATTGCTTTGTCTGGCAATATTCGTCCCTATCCTTCTACAACTATCAAGTCATGTAGTTGAAGCATCCCAGTACTCAGGCGAGAAAGTTCCCTGGAAGGACACCTTCACCTACAAACCACTCAATCCAGAAGGCCGTCAGCTCAATCACCGGATTGTGACGGCAGCTGGAAACGCAACAGCTGGCAATGGAACTATGGGAGAAGCGGAGAGAATTGTGAGGGAAGCTCAAGAAGAATCTCGTGCCCGGAATACGTATCTTGTCAACCACGTTCGCAAGAACAAGTACGAGCTGAAAGATTTCTCGGTTTCCAAGGCACATTCCGCACCTGATCCCCTCACAGCAATCGGTGTGAATGACACAGTTGCGCATGCTGCTGCGGTGGTAACAGAATTCTTGTCCATGAATGACACAGTGGATAGAAATGTCCTTCCGAGACAATCGAGTTCTTACTGGATGGAGAGTATGGTGCAAAATGGCAACTCACCTTTCGTTGCAAACGCTACTTACAAGGTACATCTCATCAATGATTATCAATATCACAGCACTCGCTGAAGTCCAAATGCTGACTGAGATTTGAGATAGGTATGGCGAAATGTCAAGTCATATGGTGCAAAAGGAGACGGTATAGCGGATGATACCGCTGCTATCAACCGAGCAATTCAAGATGGCAATCGTTGCGGTCGGGAATGCGGAAGTACGACGACATTGCAGGCCGTAATTTACTTTCCTTCTGGGACCTACTTAGTCAGTGGGGCTCTGAATCAGTATTTCTTCACCCAATTCATCGGTAATGTACGTCTCAAACTTTTCAATATCTTGGATCCATCCATGAAATGGAACAAAAGCTCACGTACTATGATGCAGCCGTTGCAGAGACCAATCATCAAAGCCAAATCGACGTTTGTGGGCCTCGGTGTCATCTCTTCAAATACTTACATTGATGGAGGTGACGGTGCGGAGTGGTATATCAACCAGGTATGTTCAATTAGAGTCACCGTAGTTTCGAATGGGAACTTCCAGTCTCGAATTACAGCTAGTCTAGACTGGCGACCTACCTCCTTAAGCATGTCGTCTTCAACTTTTTACATTGCTAACTAACCTTGGATGTTCACAGAGCAACTTCTACCGACAGGTGCGAAATCTCATAATCGACATCACAGATGCTCCGCTTGATGCTTATATCGCTGGAATACATTGGTGAGTGTGGATGACCTTCGGATTATTCAGAATTTCAAACGCTAACAAGTATTCGGTAACGAAGGCAAATCGCACAAGCAACCTCGCTTCAAAACATGAAGTTTGTCATGTCTACGGTTCCAGGTAATAACCAGCAGGTAAGAATCCTCATATATAATGTAATTCATGAAGACTGACCTTGAGAAGGGGATATTCATGGAGAACGGTAGTGGCGGGTTCCTGAGTGATCTCGAATTTGTCGGCGGCGCTGTCGGCGCGTACGTTGGCAACCAGCAGTTCTCAGTAAGAAACTTGAAGTTCTCCAACCACCAATCCAGCGCCATCCAAATCCACTGGGACTGGGGCTGGACTTGGAAGGGAGTAGACATATCAAACTGTCCTGTCGCCATTGTCCTATCCACCCCCGGAACCGTGACGGAGGTGGGATCGGCCATCTTTATCGACAGCAAGATCACAAATTGTCCCGTTGGAATCGAAGTACAAAGGGGAAATGACACTTCTGCAGCTTCACTCAGCCTCTTCAGCCTTCAGACCTCTAACGTTCCGGTCATTGTCCAGATGAGTGGAGACCCGTTACTCAGAGGCTCATCCGGTAATATGGTTACCAGAGCCTGGGGAGTTGGTAGAAGATACGACACCGACAGCGACGATTCAAAGATAGGCGGTGTGATACAGGCTTCGGCTTTCCCAAGAGCTCCGGAAATAAGTTCATCCCTTCTCAAAGTCAGCGGTGACCAGAGTTCTGGCTTTTTCGAGCGCTCGAAACCCCAATACGAGCTTGTACCAGCTTCAAACTTTGTTAACGTTAAACTGGCACCTTACAATGCGATTGGGGATGGAGTACATGACGACAAAGATGCGCTCAACTCAGCTCTTCGTGCCGTTGCAGGAACTGACAAGTTACTCTGGATACCAGCTGGAGTCTATTTGATTTCCGATACCGTATTTATCCCATCAGGAGCGAAAGTTGTTGGCCAATCATGGTCTCAAATTATGGGCGGTGGGATCAACTTTCAGAACATCAATAGCCCTCGAGCTGTTGTTAAAGTTGGGAACGTCGGTGATGTCGGAAGTGTTGAAATCCAAGACCTCATCTTCACCGTGAAAGGCAAAGCTGCTGGCGCGATCGTCTTGCAGTGGAATATCCATGAAGCATCACAGGGTTCAGCTGCCATGTGGGGTATGTCAAACACGGATTCTTCTTCGTCCTTGCCACCTTCCTAATGGTAGACAAGCCCGACGCTGACTTGACCTAGACACACATATCCGAGTCGGTGGAGCAAAGGGGTCAGACCTCCAAGTTGCAAACTGCCCAAAACTAACCGGGGCTGTAAACCCCAATTGCATCGCGGCATCTCTACTCGTTCATATCACTTCGCAAGCTTCAGCATATTTCGAAAACACCTGGTTTTGGGTTGCGGATCATGTTAGTCTTTCTCTCTGGTATTCCTGGCAGCACCAGGAAACTATTCTTTTGGGTGGAGTGTAATGCCTTGGAAGATTTCTAGCTAACGCCTAGAAGGATCTTGACATTCCTGCACAAACACAGATTGACATTTATGTCGGCCGTGGTAAGAGAATACATCCCGAGACGGCTCAACAGAGAGGACGCTGAGTCACTGACGCCCATTTAGGCGTGTTGATTGAAAGCACAGGACCAGTCTGGCTCTATGGGACTGCAAGTGAACACTGCGTCTTGTATCAGTACCAGACTGTTGACGCCTCGAACATTTTTATGGGTATGATTCAAACAGAGTCTCCATATTTTCAAGTGGCTCCCCAAGCTCCGGCTCCATTCGCTGCAGTTTCGAGCTTCAGCTCTGATCCTACCTTCGATGACTGCGATGCTGAGTCAAAGACTTGTGCAGTCTCATGGGCCGTTAGGTTGATTAACAGCGAGTCTATCTATCTCTATGGAGCTGGGTTATATTCATGGTTTTCGGAGTACTCACAAGTCTGTTTGCTTACCGAAGACTGTCAAGAGAAGTTATTTGAGATTGAAACCAGCAGCAATATCTGGATTTACAGTCTCATAACAAAGGCAGCCGTGGAAATGATCAGTCCAGCAGCCGGTGTGCCTGTGCTTGGTGCTGACAACAAGTTGAATTTCTGCAGCATAGTCATGGCGTGGCTTGGGAGCGCTCTCGGTGGAAGGTAATTTGGAAGCAAGTTCCTGACGCGATGTTGCGTATTTCATTGCTCTCTTCCATCCTGGTGTCCCAAGCTTCTTGCTAACTGGTGGTTTCAGTGACGCTGTCAATGGGGTCAAGCACCTGTCGCCCATTTCGGCGACAGTGATACCGTTCCCTGCCACCACAGTCGCATCTACCGCAACCTTTACCATCGGCCCTGCCGGAGGGTCTATCATCAGCAACATCAATGCACAGCAGAATTTGGGGAACCAAAATCAGCCAAAAGGACCAGGAGAAGCTGCGTGTGCTGTGAGTTTACTACTTCGTTCCTTCCCTTGATCACGGCCAAACAAGGATTTCTGAATACCTAGAGCTGGCATTCCAATCGTCCAAGCACAGGTACTAACTACTCATATAGAGATGTGATCTGGCAAGATTAATCACTTCTACATGCTGCGGCATTGGTGGCAGTGTCTCAAATCCCATCGAGATTCTACCAGGAGTACGTCTGTCGAGAGATCTGATCTTGCTTGCCGGATTTGTACCAAATCAGGAAATCACTGGGAAGGATGGCCAAGTTTATCCTGCTGGTGTTCCACTGCCTGGGACTGTTATTATTCCTGGTGGAACCATCTTTTTATTTCCATTTGTTATTCCCCCAGGGCTGGGTCTAAGCAATACCTACACGCCGTCATCACCTGGCGATGGCGAAGATGGGGATTTGACGATGTACATCATTACCACATTTTGGGAAGGGCCTCACACAGTATCTTGCTCGTATCCTTGCACGATACTGTTCCCTCCGTCAACAACGCGATCAATTTGGACCCCACCGCCACTCACGACTTCACGGGATGGAAAAACAGAAGTGGTCACATTGCCTGTCCAGACCGTACTAAGCATTCGGATATCGAAAACAACAGTCCGTAGCAGTGACGGATCTTCACCTACAAAAGTCATCTTCCCAATTCCAGCGCCAAGGCCACTGTGCATCAAAATTACTCTACCCATCTTTGGTACCATCACCATCGGATTCTGTCCCCCAAAGCTCAAGCCATTTCCACCAGTCATACCAGAAGTCACTATCATCCCCGTTCCTCCAGGCAAAAAGCCAGGACCTACGACGAGAAACAACAAACCTGCAGCTGAACATGAACAAGTACGTCTATCCACGCTCTACCCTGTTTCGTTGGTGTCGCTCACCTCCTTGTAAACATCTCTTTCAATAGTCACTAATTTTGTTTACCTTTCAGGAAGAAGACGAAGAGGAAGAGGAAGAGGAAGAAGAGAACGATCCAGGTGGTACTTGCCCATTCTCACCATATCCCGATGATGATGGTGATGATGATGGCGGCGGCTGGGCATTCGAACCAGGTGAGGATGACGCTGGTAGCGATGAGGGTGGTGAAACTATCGGTGCAGGAACCGGTGCCCCAATCACGAAGACTGTAATTGCAACAGCGACCGCCGAAGTCACAGTACGCGTCCCTGTGACTTCCACTGTTCTGATCCCGGCTTCTCCAACCGCAAAGCCACCGGTACCTCAACCACCGCCAGAGCCACAACCCCCTGCACCGCTCCCTGATACCGAAGCTCCAAGATGCTGGCTCACAAGCAGTTATCGAGTTTCACCAAAAACAATGTCAGATAAAATAAGCGATTTCTGCGAATTTGCTGAGGGACGCTGGCTCGACTCATCGGACATACGCAAGACACAGACTGCTATAATCGATACCAGGTCAAGTAAGTACTATAGCAGGGTAGGAGTTCTCGTAAAGAACGGCTGCTTGTTTCAGATAGAAAGCGCTACCTGCTACCATGCTTTGTCAAAAATTATGAACTGTGCGCCGAGGGCTGCGCCGGATCTTCGCATTGGGGGAACCGTGGATAGCAATTGTGCGCAGTGGTTTGCGGAGGTGCGGACCTACGAATAATTGGCAATCGCTATGGTTCTTTTGTATAATGTACAGCTTATCTACTAGAGAGTCCAATTTCGGCTCTGGATTCTCATTTCGTTATCCCATGGACCGTTAATAGCACACAATTACGATATCATTCTTGCTAGCTTGACATCTACCCTGTATGTCAGTGTTTGATTGGAGCTCGGGCTAATAAACTCAGCGGAAACAAGGTCTCAGATCCACCTCTGTGTATAAGTACAAAAACTGTGCTGTTGACGGTCCATGAGATGCAGACAGTTCATAGCCCAAGTAGTAACACTGTTTGTTTTGATTCGCTAGTATGTGAAAATTCAGCGAACTGGCGACGTAAATCCACGAAGGCAGCTGAGAGATGCCGGATTGCGACCCTCAAACACGAAAAGCGAATTAAAGACGTCAGAAAGAAGTAGGTGACACATTGATTTCTACTCAAGATTTAGTAAATGTCGATATCACAGGTACTCTAGCCGGTCTTACTCTCAGGAGCTCAAAAGGTGGCTGAGAACGATGAGGACATGTGGTCCGGTCTTGGCGCACATTGGTCTCCCGAGACTTCGGGAGCTGTACTTTACAGGAACGTCTTCACTGAGGAGCATTTCGCAGTGACAAGTGAGCAGCCGCCAAGTCCTGATTGTCCGAAACAATGTGATCTTGTCGTCAATAACCTGGAAGAAGGATCGGGTAGGGGTGGGCTTGCGAGAATAGGGCTGCATGATACGCACCGCTCTAGTTAAAGGCGTTACTTGCACCGTATCGGAGGGAGTACGGACGTGTGATCTGCGGGAACTTAGTGAGTACGCTAAGACGCTTTATCCACTTTAGGAGAGTCGTATACACCAGTAGTTGGTTAGGCGAGATCTCCTAGTTATACGGCGTCTTAATAGACTTGTAAAAGACGGGAGTATTAGTTATTTTAGGCTTAAGATATAAGGGCAACTGCTTATAACTAAGTAGGATATTTAGCTCGCTGATTTTCGCAGCTAATATAGTAGTATTAGTAAAGATAAGGCCTAGGCGACATATGGACTAAGGATTAGGGACAGATTAAAGATGATCTCGGGTAAGATAAACGTGTTTTTAGCTTTTATATAAGTCGTATGTGTCGGCTAGTTAAATATAAAGAGGAGATTAAAGGAGGGGGGACGGGCGCGGACAACGAGAAAAAGCTCAAAGTTCGATTTACGCTTCTTTTATATTAAGATACTTTTCTATAAACTCGCATGTGAACTCGATTAAGATCCGATAAGGCTCGCTACTAGGGTCCCTAAGTAGGTTTACTACGATATTACTATAACAGAGCTTTAAGAGCACTAACAATCGGTTTATAAAGAAGATAGCTAACTAGTAAAAGAAGCTGAATTAGATCCGCTACCAGTTATATATATACTTTTACTTTGTTATAGTTAAGTTAATTTATACGATACTTACGAGATTTTCGATATATATCGCGATATTATCGCGCTTCTTTATCAATAGGCGGTACTTTTTCACTAGCTTCTTAAAGACTTGCGACAAGTGTTTTATTAGTTTTTATTTATAACAATTCGGATTAGCTTAAGCGGGTAAATAAGAAACGTTACTCACCTAGTGTATATAACAATTCATCTTCCCCTTTATCTTCTCTTTAATTACTTATTCATATATAAATTAGAAAACCTTATAGTATATCTTAAGTATATTAGTCATTTAAATACTCGTAAGTCTCTTACTTTTCTTCTTACGTTAATTTAATATCTATTCAAAGAAGGTTTTGAGGTTACGGCGAAAAATAGCTTATATTAATTAAGAAGGATCCTTTTGTAAATATTCTTAATACTTTTAAAAAGAGTCAGATTAGCGATTCGATAATAAAAGATAACAAATAAGAAAAGAATAAAATACTTACCGATAAAAACTTCACTTGATTATACTACTAGGATTATAGCATGTAGTTATTAAGGAAGTAATTGAGTTAATTATCTTATAATATTCGATTCTATAGAGAGCTAATTAATAGAGTTTTACTTATAGTAGGCGCTAGTTAGTAACACAGGTATAAGAGTATTCCTAGAACTTTTATATAATAGCTTATTTAATAATATACTCTTTTAGAGATCTACTTTAAATATAGTAACTTTAGCGTTATAATATAAGTTCTATTAATTATAAATAACGTTATATTAACTTTTATAATTATAAAAGAAAATACTTCTATAAGTAAAACTACTTTCAGAATTCTTTACCTAATAATATAAATATATTTATAAAAAGAACTATATTATTTAAAAAGATAAAACCCTATAAGATTATATGATTAATTACTAATTCAGGCTTAAAACCTTAAGGTTAAGTATATTTATAAAAGTTTAATAACCTCCGAGCTTCTTTAAAAGCTTAGTAAAAACTGTTAACTATATTCTCTTTCAATAATATATACTAAAGGTCTAAAT
Source organism: Cadophora luteo-olivacea (assembly GCA_026120085.1). Taxonomy (NCBI): domain Eukaryota; kingdom Fungi; phylum Ascomycota; class Leotiomycetes; order Helotiales; family Ploettnerulaceae; genus Cadophora; species Cadophora luteo-olivacea. The sequence goes on from JALRMC010000132.1 coordinate 16,061, forward strand.
TACTTTTAGTAACTTCGCGATAAATATAATAATATTTAATATTAATGTACTTCGTTCTTTAGTAAAATTCAGGGTTTTCAACTAGACTTAAAGTACTTTAATTATTAATATTAAGTTTAATATACTTTATATTAGTTTTCTTATAACATATTTTTACTAAAACTTAATAAATATAAACTACTTTTTAAACGAACTTATATATAATATAATATTCGGCCTTAAGAGTAAAAAGAGTAATACAGGTTTATTTCTTATTAATAACGTATATAACACTTCCGGAGAAAAAGAAGATAGCTTTACTATAAGAAACGCGGGTTTTATAGTTTCTATTTCAATTAAAATTAAAATAATTATATAACTTAAGGTTTTTTAAATCAGTATCTCTAGAGTATTCTATATTAAAAAAACACATTTTTTAAAAGTATTATATAACTCTTCTCACTATATAAATATACTAAAGAGATAGATTTATAAAAAAACTTTACTAATATTAAGTAAGCGTAAGTAATATCCTAGTAAATATAATTAACTAAGTACTAGAAAGAGTTATATATTAATTAATAAAGCTTAATCTCTTATAATATTATTTAATTCTTATT
>JALRMC010000133.1:0-16218 GCA_026120085.1 Cadophora luteo-olivacea
ACTTAACTGATTATTTATTTAGTATTTTAGTTATAATAAAGAATATAAGATTTTTATAATTTATTTATATTTAGATTATATATTTTACTTCTTTAAGGTAGTATTACTATTACTTATAAGTAGCTACTATAGCTAATAGTTCCTTATCGCGTATATTATAGTTAAGCTCTATTAGCGAAAATATCTAAGAGCAGTACGTGATAAGTTGTAGTTTTCTATTATATTTCTAGCTTAGGTAAGCTTTAAGAGCGAAGTCTAATATATTAGTTTTTATAATTATTTTAAGCTATAGATTATAAGTAACTAAAACTGGAGCTTACGTAAGGCGTTTTTTAAGTACTTAAAATATGTTTTAAGCTTTTATTATTTATTTAAAGTCTTAGTTCTTTTTTATTAAATCTATAAGTGCTTTAGCTACTATAGAGTAGTTATATATAAATCTCTTATAGAAGTTAGCGAATCCTAAGAAGGATTATACTTATATAACTATTATTAGCTTAAGCTATATAAGTATAGCTTTTACTTTAGTTAAGTTTATATAGATTTCGTGTTTACTTATAATAAATCCTAAGAAGTAAGATTTTTCTTAGTGAAAATCGCACTTCTCTAGTTTAAGAAGAAGTTTTACTATTTATAGTTTAGCTAATACTTTTTTTATATATTAAATATAATTGTTTTTAATCTTAGAGTAAATAAGTATATTATTTAAGTAAGTAACTACGAAAATATTAAGATATTTATATAATTAGTTATTAATTATCTGTTAGTAAGACGCGATTGCGTTTGTAACTTTAAATAGTATAACTTAGTATTTATATAGACTATAGTATATTCGAAACGCTATTTTTTATTCTTCGTTTTTCTTTATCTTAATAAGGTTATAAGCGCCTTTTATATCTAAAGTAGTAAATATTGTTATTAGTTATATAGCTTATTAATTAAGAGTAAAAGATACTTATTTCTAATAGATATATTATTAAGTATACGATAATCGATATATAAGCGGAGTTTTCTATTATTTTTAAGGATAAATAACTTTAGACTTATAGTAGATAAAGTAGATAATTATATAAAACCCTTTACTAAGGTCTTATTTATATATTTCTTTAAGTATTATAGCTTTACTATAAACTATTAATATATTGGTCCGAAGCTAGGTATTTTTCTTAGTTCTAAGGGTATCTTATAGTTTTATAGTTAGTACTTTAAGAGAGCCTTATTCTTAGGTCCTTTAAGGAATAGTAACTTATATTCTTTATATACTACTAGTATTCGCTTTAGCACGGAGGCTCAGGTAAGGTCTTTAGTAGTTAAGAGAATCATATATGGCTTCTTTTACTTTAGAATATTTGTATCTTAATTAAGTATTATATAGTTGCTTTTATATTAATAATAGTCTAAAGTAATTTGTTTCTTTATATGGGTTTGCACCGGTATGTGATATCACAAAGATAATAAACAAATGTAATAGTAGTTTAATTTTTTTCAGGTATTTAGCTAAGGGAGTGTAAGAGAGGGAAAGATTTATACTTGTAGCCGCATGCTCTTTGAAATCCCTCCGGCTCCCGGCCGGCCTCTAGCTTAGGTACACCGAACACTTAATATAGTTCTTATGAACTAACACCGGAAAAACTTCTTTTAGAAATACAATATATTCTAATATATAATAATTAAACAAGAGTTTAAAAGAGTATAAGGTAAAGATAACAAAGAAGTACCTAAACAGAATATACTAAGAAATAATCACCCCTTCGGAAGGAAAATATAGCTGCAAGCTATCCGATTCCCCTTTAATACTCCTCCGGCCCTTAAGCGAATAATTATGCCGAATTATAAAAGAAGTAACAATTAATCTTAAGGTAATAACGTAACAATCCCTAGCTATAACAACACGTATTTAAGGGAGGATAATATAATACGTTATTAATATCGCTATATAAGTATCGTGATATAGCGGAAGCAAATAATATTACAGCGATAAATAACAATAGTAAAAGGTGTTAAGCAAGGGATAATATTATCAGGTAAACACTCCGTAACCCCCCTAATTCAGGCAGGATTTCGTATTTACTTGTCGTAGAAATCGTATATATGGCGTTACCCCTCCCTAAGGTTGTAGTTTCTTCTTTAATAATTATTAATATAATAACTTATAAGTATAGATTCGATCTCTACCGAAGATAATCCCTCGCTAATTAGTCGATTTCTATAGCTCGTATTAAATCAATTAAGTACTTCATAAATAAGTATTTCTATTAAAAGACAATAGCTTAGTGATAGAGAACTTATACTAATATAAATAGTGCTATTCCCACTTCTTCCCGGAGTTCTTGCTACTATATACTATACCTTATATATACGATACATAAACGCCCTTAAAACTAATATGAAGTATAATTACAAGTTTAAGAATTAGAAGTCGAAGCGCTATTAGTATTATATCGACAAGAAAGAAACTTACGTCCTAGTAAGTACTCCTAATTTCTTTTCTACCTTATAACTCTTTCGCTACTTCCTTGTATCAGGTCCGGTATTAATAATTGTAGTAGATTCCGGATTTCACTATACTAGAATTTAATAATTTTATTTAAGCTATCCGCTCTAATAGCTAAGAAACTGTTACTGAAATTACTACGACTCTTATTAACGTTAAGTTAGTTAGCGTAGCTATTAAACTAAAAACTCTTAAGGAAATTAACTCCGCTTTATTAAGCGAAGTCATGTTTCTTAAGAATCGTATTACAGCTCTTAAAGACAATAATACTATAAGTTCCCTTTTATCCCTTTTTACTAAATTATACCTTTTGCTAAGCGAGAAACCTTATAGGAGATTAAGGAGATATTAAAGTAGATTTTATCTACTATTACACCTGCTACTCCCTTTGTAACTTTTATAACTCCTCCAGCTTCCCTCCGGCCTGCCGCTTCTAAGAAGCGTAAGTTTAAAGCTTCTAGTAGAGGTACTAAGAAGCGTAATACTCGTAGTTAATAACGATTAATTAATAAGCTATCTAGGGATAAGAACAATGAAGATGACGAGGAAGATATTACTACTATTGCTGCTGCTACTCTTACTGCTGCCGAAGCTGCTGAAGCTACCTGCCTCGCTGCCGAGTAGACTGATAAGATTTACGAAGATGCGGAGAATTAAGGCCCTATTTCGGATTAGCTTTATTAGTTAGTTCTTTGTAGTAGTATCTTCTTTATACTCTTGTATAAGAGTAGCTCCCTGTGGTGAAACCGGCGGCTAGGTCCTTATTGGGGTGTTATTGTAAAGCTGCTGCGTTAGCGCTTTAAATTAGAGGGTAGATATTTGAAATTGAAAATTGTTTTCTCGCTGTATTTGACTTCCTAATCTCGTGAAATATACTAGTGTGAATATAAAAGTAAGTATTGTAAAGAAATACAATAATATATTAACGAATATAATAAGGAGAAATATATATAGGAAATAATATAGAAAAAGGTTAAGTAAGCGTAGGAAACCCCTCTACTACTTGTCTAATTCGGCGCTAGTAGGCTGCTGAATCTATTCCTTTATCTTTACTCTTAAAGTATTAATATTAATAAGTTCTTGTAAAGCCTTATTCAGGTTACTCTTCGTTATTACGTCGGCTGAGTTATAAGCTCTATTAATCTATTATATCTTTATGAATTCTTTATATTCGTATAATTAACAAATTAATATAATATCAATTATTAAACGTTTCTTCTTCGTTATACCGAACTTGACGATATATTTATATAATAATAAAGAGTTGGTATAAACAACTGTAAGTAGTTGCTTAATTCCCAACTTATTAATTACTATATTAATAGTACTTAAAAGCGCGATTAATATATTAACTCTAGCTACTATAACGTATAATTCTAACGCAAGTATAATACGAATTACTCTCTTACACTTTATTAAACTCGTATGAATAATATTCCTAGTAAGAGTAAACTCCCTAACCCCCTCTGATTCAGTGCTAATAACTAGTACAAACCCGATCTAGGAACTTAGATTTTTATTATTAGTAAAAGATCTGTTAACAAAGACGTAAACTTTAGCTAATTGTAAGTTTATAAGGATGTACTTAAGGCCTTTCTCCAAGTTATTTATTTACTATTATAAACGTGCGTTTAAAGCTTTGATTTCTTTTACCATTGGATCTTAATATTACACTACTACTAATAGATTAAAAGCAGCTTTCGATTAGTAAATCGTAGCTAAATACGCTCTGCGAGTGCGTTACTTTATATAAGCTTACTTGTAATCTTTACTTATAGCGTCTATTAACTTAATTCTTGCCTCCTAACCCTTTTGTAATATATATAAGCTTTTATTATTTATAGCTATAATGCAGCTATTAAACATAAGCGAGCCAGTAGAGTTAAGGATCTATACCAGCTTCGTTAAAAACCTAACTTTATCGATTTCCGTCTGCTCCTTTACTAAAAACTCAGTATCTTTAAGGATTAAAGTATCGTTTGTTTATATTCTAATAATTCCGATCTTAAAGTTATCCTTAAATATGATAAGTAAGTATAGATTATATATAAAAGTCTTTATTTGTAAGTTCTTCACGTGATATTTGTGATACATGTTAAATTAATAATTTCCTAACTTTAATATACCATATAATAGGAGTATTATTATAAACACTGTTCCTTCAGGAAATTCCCTTATAATCTCTATTAGTAGCTATATAAACACTTACTGAATTAGTTTAATATACGCCTGAATATAAGCTTACGTGATATCTCTAATTACTATATCTAACTTAGGTAAGTGCTAGAGGCGTTATAAGTGTTGTACTACCGTAGCTATATAAATAATAAGCCTCTAGCTAACTTATTAAATTATTAATAACTGAGTCAAGATCTCTCTCTTGCTTTTATTATTAAAGGCTTAAATAATAAGCTTAGATTTCTCATATAGCTTCGTTGTTTCCTTTCCTTTGACCTTATCTATTATGCGAGACTTGAAAATGCGTTAGTCTTTGAGCCTAAAGTCACTTCGATAAATCGGGATAAAAACGCCCTTTACTATTAAAGCTTTATACTCCGTCCTCCGAGATAACTGAAATAGTTCGTTTTACGTTGTAATCTTACCTTTAGCGTAAAGCTTAATCGATAAGTCTCGATCTCTTATCTCTTTCTCTATTAAGAATGCCTTAGTATTATAGTTATTATTAATTATTAATAGATCTGCGATATATTTAACTACCGGGAGTTCTATTATAAGCTAGCAGGGTTTCGGGACTGCGCTAGGTTTGTTATTTATTTAATATTTTATATTAAGTATTAATAAAAGATCCTCTAATAACTTTTCTTTTTCCTATTTGACACTTAAGTTATTTATCTTCTAAAAACAAATAGAAGTCAACTTAAACATACGAATAACGTTATTCTTTATTAAGGCCTTAACTATTTTACCTTTAATACCTAAAAACCTATAAAGTCCTCTCTATCCCTTCTATTCTTTATACATAAGTATAAGATTATTTAAGGAGAGATCGTGAATATATGTAGTACTAGGGCTGTTTTAGGTACGTAACGCTTTATTAACCTTCCTAGTTATATAAATCTTACGTATCTCCTTTATTATTTTCTTAATCGTAGCAGCCTTCTATTTAACTGTCGGATTAGGAAAGTCTAATTCCGTTATCCTAGGGTATACCCTAAATACTAGTAATATCGGGATTAATTCGTTCGGTCTAACTATATTATTGATAGCTTTTACAGCTATTTATAGCCGATTTACGTTAGATAATTCTAAGTGCTCCGCTGTAACAATTTCATAGGTACAGCGTAGTAAACGATAATATCGTTTTACCTTACTAATTAAGTAATATACTTTAACCGGAATAAGTTTAAAAGTGCTCTTAATAAACCTAAGTAACATACGAAACTCCTTAGAATTAAAATTAGTTCCGTAATTATAGATAACAAAATCTAGCGAGCTAAAATATATATTAATCTATATCGCCTTAAATACGTTAAATACTACTTTTACTATAGCTAAGCCAACGCTCTTTCGGATGAGTCGCGCTGCTTTAAACCCGGTTGCCTTATCTACTATATAAAGAATATCGCGATCTCTAAGCTAAACGATATTAATTAATAACATATAATTGAAATTAATATCTTCTTAAAGCTTAAAGCGAAACTTATATAGAGCGTTTACGTATCTCTAGTAATACTTATATATTTCTTTAATTCTTAATATAATATCAGAATTAGGATTATAGCTTGCTTATTTTAGTAACTAATGCAGTTTTTACACTAACGGGTAGCTGAATCTTTAGTGAAGCTTACGAATCTCTGTCTCTATAAAGTGACATATATTAACTATTCCTGTAGAAGTATTTAATAACTAGCTATGTTAATCTATTAACAGCTACAAGTGCCTTCTCTTTTATATAATTAAATATCTCTTGTTTCCTTGAACTAGGATATTCCGTAAGTTATTGTAGTGTGCACTAATCTTATCGAGTTGCTATAAGTACACTAGAAATAGTATATCTATATTAACGATTTGAAATTCTATTTTTCTAGCAAGTGTCTCTATAATAGTAACTCTTAAGGATTTCCTCGCACTAGCTCCGAATATAATCCGGCTCTAGCCTGCCTTATTTTTATTAAACTTAATATGCATTAGTTATTGTAATACTCGTAATTAATTAATACCTCTTGTATTCCTATTTAATGTACTTGTATTAATTAGGAAACCTTAAAAAAAGCGGTCTGTTTATTAGGCTATATAAACCTTGTTATACCCGATTCTCTGTAACTTACTCCTTAAAATATAAATCGCTCGGCGCACTTTTAGCTAATCTTTAACTTCTCGTGTATTATATTCAATTGCACTTGTAGCGAAGATCGTTATGAAGTGTACTTTACTATCTAGATTAATATCTGCTTTATCGCACTCTAATGAAGTATCTAAACTCGCTGACTCTATCTTTAGTTAATTATTATTCTTCTCTTGTATATCCTCCGATTTCTTACTAATATGATTTATATACATTAGATATACCTTAAAGGATTTATCTATTAGCTTAATACCTTCGGCCTTACGTGCTATAAAATACCGTGTTTTAGATTCTACTCTTTCCTTTTTCATATAACAGCTATTATAATAATCTAGTGCCTTGCAAATAATATACCTTATGTAGCCTAGCCTCGACTTGAACGTATCTCTATGTTTATTACCTTAAGAGAACTTCATCTTCTGATTCGAGTATATAACCTCGCTTTCTATAACGTAAGCTTGAGAGCATTTCGAATAAGATTCGAAGTAGTTATCTTACTGAAATCGTGACTTAAATAATGTTTTTACTTCTGCTATAGCACAGAGGCTATCCATTAATACAGCAAAAGTAAGAGGTAGTTTGAATAAAGCTTAAGTAAATATTTTGTTATTTGCTACTTCTTATAAAAGTTTATTATAAAGAGTTATGTCGTTATTCATACTTTCGTTTACTAGGCCTAGCTAGAGGCTTTACAGTTCCTTTCTATAGTTATTTAGTTATTAAATAAAAGTTCTACTTTTCTATAAAAGCTCGTTTTGAAATCGTTCTAATATGAAAGTAAACTATCGACTCAAGTAACGTGCGGCATGTTCCTTTGTCTCGAAATTAGTTCGAATCACCTCTATAAGCTGCGTGAACGTGTAATCCTTATCCTGTAGGTAATTATAATAATACTCCTGTGTATCACTACGTAATATAAAGGGGAAAGCTTTATATTAAATTAGTATATTAATAGCTAATCTTTAATATAAATTTGTAAAGATACGTAATTTGATATTTAAGTGATCTTTATTACTACTATATTAGAATTCCGATAAGTATATCTTTGATAACACTCCCAAAGTTTTTGCTTATTCTAATAATAGCTGATCTACTATGTCTTATACTAACTGATTTAATTTTACGTATCCCCTGCTACTCCTTCGGTACGTCGACGGATAAATACTGTTATTATATGAATAAGTATTTTATACCGGAGTTAGTTTTAGTAATCGCCTCTCACTCGGTTCCTATAGGGGAAGACGATTTAAGGGTTTTCTTCTAGAGGTAAATGAAAATTCCCTTTTTATATTAATAAGTAAGGTTATATTATATAAATTTCCGGTAAGATTATTAATTCCGCCCTAGTGAGACCTTAGCAAGTTAAAGCGTCCCGGAATATTACCCCTCCCTTTATTTCCAATTGCTGGAAGTAGTTGAGGTTACACGCTCCTAACTCTTGCACTAAGCTCTTTAATTAATAAAACTATATTATTATTTCATATATTCTGAATCATCGGAGGTGTAGGACTTAGATGTTTCTACGTAAGAAATAAGCCGTAACCTGTCCGTCTCGGCTCTGGTAGTAGGCCGAGTTAGCTAGCTTGCTCCTATTCCTTATTATTAAGCTAATTGTTACGTCTTGCTTTCGAAGTCGCTATTAGTAATACTATTGTATTTCTCTCCTTATATACAACGTAAACTCCATGTTGTTATAGTTCGTTACGTAGTTTAGCTCTCTCTTATTGCTTAATACGATTGAAATCTGTTTCTATCTAGCTATTAAAGAACTCCTTGAAGTCCTGAAACACGTACTTAAGGCTAAGATACTTATCGTAAGTATATTTCCTAAACTCCCTTAAGTAATAAGTAGCTTTTATAACTAACGTTTTCTCTAAAGGAATTGCTTTTTACTATTCCCTCTTAATACTTAGTAATATTAGTATATTTTCTGCAAGTGATTCCGCGGGTTCCTTTATAAGTCTCGCTATTATGTTAATAGCGATTCTGATAAGTTACGGAAGGTTTGCGGAAGCGTGGTTTCTAATAGTCGTTGTAAAGTAACTATTGCGTTAACTTCTTTAAGTAGTAGCTGTCGAATAGTAGCTACTATATTATTGTTTACACGTGCTTTTAACACGGGATTACAGTTCTCGTTAAGATACTAGGTCCTTTTAATTAATTTAGTGAAGAATTAATATTAAAGAGGAGCTACGTTAAATCTTTTACGTATGTGTGAAAAGTTTAACGTTGAACTTTCGAGTTAACTCTCTTAATGGATTACCTAGCTGTCTATAATACAAGTTAACTACTAATTAATGTAGGTTTGCACTAGTATATGATATTATAAAGATAATAAACAAATGCAATAATAGTTTAATTTTTTTCAGGTATTTAGCTAAGGGAATGTGAAAGAAGGAAAAATTTATACTTATAGCTGTATGCCCTCTGAAACCCCTCTAGCTCCCGGCCGGCCTTTAGCTTAGGTATACCGAACACTCGGTATGGCTCCTGCGGACCAACACTTTAACTAGTCTATAGTAAGTAAAGTTATAAAGCGATGACTATAGTATATTCAGTACTAATTTATAAGTTCTAAGGTTAGTAATATTAAACTCGATGTTTTTAGTATATTCTTATAATATTTTTATAATTAGCTTATTAGTTTAAAAGGTTACTTATCTATTTAATAATCCGATAGTATCTCTATTTAATACGAATAGATAATATAAGTATTTCTTTTCAACTAACTTAAAACCTATTATCTAGAGTTATTTAATAATCTATAAAATTACTTGTTGCTTTAGAGTCTATTATTACCTTAAGTATTCTCTTATTAATATAAGTAATTAAGAAGAGTTACTATTATCTTCTTATTATATATAGTTCTTTATTATATAAACTCCTAAGCTCTTTAAAACTACTTATTAGTAGCTTATTATTAACGAGATCTTCTAGTTTTTAAAAGATTCGAGTGCTATTAGTAATTCCCTGAGGCAGATAACTAGTTTTTTGTTATTAAAGAATACTAGTCTTTTACGTCTTAGCTAGTAGTAGTCCCTATTAATATTACTAGAGTAATAGATTATATATACGTAGTTTTAATAAAATAATTATATAACTTTTACATATTAAGAGTAATTACTTATTATAATATCTCTTACTTTATTAAGTTTACGTATCTTCCTTTTATATTTGATTCTTACTTATCTGTAGACTGCGAGCTTATTCTTTAGCTCTTATATATAATTTATATTTTACGTAAATACCTCTATATATTATTAGCTTTGTTTAATTATAGTGTTAGTTTCGCTATAACTATTATTATATTTATATATAATAGTGTAAATTCGTATTATATACTTTATATATATATCCTTTATAATTTTCTAGTACTGGATAGATCTTTATATTTTATCTGTTTCTTTTAAAGTCAGTAGTCTCTTCTTAACTTCTTCTAGTTCTTATTCGAATACTACTTCTGCGTCTTAGTATATTATTTAAACTAGCTTCTTTTTACTAGCGATAGAGTAGATAAAGTAGTCTTTTAGTAATATCTCCGAGTTATCTGAAATAGAAGCTTTATCTGATTCTTTATTATTACTAGACTCTTCCTTTTCGTAAGTCTTAGTAAGGCTAAGTATCTAAGTTATATTAACTAGTTCCTTAGCTATATCCTCTTATATCTATATAATGTAAAGTATTATTAGTTTGTTATATTCTTAGTTATACCTCTTTCTCCCTTAGATAGTAGCGTTTAACTTTTTCCTTAGTAAGTTTTAATTAAGAGCGTTTTCTTTCTCTCTTATAGTTCCTAGTAAAGTAGCTTTTTTTTACTATAATTAAAACATATTTATTCTTATATATTTATTTCGCTATTATAGCGATAACTCTCTTTATTAAGTAGTATTAAGTTCTATAAAGTCTCTATATCCCTTAGAGTAATCCCTATAATTTCTTCTCTTACTTATTCTTCTATAATTAGAATTATATTTCCTTTTCTTCTTTATATTATATTTATACTCGTTATTATTAATCTTATAAGCAGTTTTAATAAGTGTCTCAAGAGTATCTATAGTACTACTATATTAGAGCAGTTCGTCCTTAATAAAGTCCTTCAGACTCTTACGATATATACAACTAAGTACCTTATTTTCTTATTCTATACGAATAGAGTAGTATTAAAAGTCCTAAGTGTAAATAGTAGCTAACTCCTTCTAGTAGAGCGCTTTTATAGCTTATTCTGCTCCCTTATATTTATTTATAACTCTAAAATTAGTCTTAATTTCCGTAATAAATTCTTTTAAAGTACTAAAGATCTTAATAGTAGTATTCTTTACCTTTCGCTTATTAATAACTCTATTCTTATTACTCTATATAAGGTAGCCCTTAAGGAACCTCTTAATCTAGTTCAAGGCTTTTCTTTTAAATAGCGTAACTACTTATATAACAGCTTAACGGACTTTATTAAAGTAGCTATAATATAAGTAAGAAAAATAAAAAGAGGAAGAAGATTATAAGAAGCTTTAAGCTTAAATAAAAAGAAAACAGCTACTAGTTAGCTATAAACTCTTATTATAATACTATGTGATATATATAAGTTAGATATAATAAGATAAATATATAATAAAATAAGTATATATATATTATTATATTACTCTTCTCTTTAGAAAAAGCTTATCCTTAAGTTAAATAAAAAATCTTCTAATCGTGCCGTGGCCTCCAGTCCTTCAAGGTGGTGGTCCAGGTCTTCCCCTCACCTCCTTCGGAGGTGCTTTAGCTTAACGTAGGACACGTAGTAATATAGGATAGTTGACTAAGCCTACTAAAAATATCGCGATTTTAGTGTGGATTTCAACTTTTTAAATGTAATTCGATATAATATAGTAATCTTATGTAAAATCGGAGAATTTCTTAGATTATTCGGTAATATTAAGACTAGCTAGATTATTACTTAGAGGTTCGCTATCGAATATAGGCTCGGAGGTTAGTAGGCGATATTCTATCTTCTTAACTCTTTATTATATACTCTTCTACCTCTCGATTTCGGAGTCAGTTGTACTAGGAAGATTTAGTTCTTAAAAATTAATAAGTAAAGTTAGAAACTCTAGTTCTATCTCCTACTATAACTCTTTATCTTTACCTCTACTTTTAGCTTACTAAAGCCTCTCTTTCTTATACTGAAACCTTACGGCTTTTACCTATTACTCGATCTTGCTTTTTACTCTAAGGTTGTAAAGCTTATATAATTTGTTAAATCTCTTACTAAATTCGTTGTTATTAATATCTAGTTTATTTAAGTACTTTAAATCCGTATAAGGTATATAATCTACGTTTAGGAATTCCTCTAGACTAATTATCTAAGAGAGTTTAGCTTACTCTTCGTTTTTCTCTTTCTTTTATTTTAGTATAAGTTTCTAACTAGCTCTTTTAACTTTTAACGCTTTAGCTTCTTATAAATATAACTCCTTAATATCTTTACTCTTGAAATAGTTATTACTAATACTAACTTATAACTAACTGCCTTTTAACTTCTTTTGCTAGTTCTTTTAATATAAATCTTAATATGTAATTATAGTAGTATCACGCTATTCTCGAGCTTTTTAAGTGATATTTTAAATAGCTTTAGCTCCTGATACTAGGTCTTTTTATAAGCTATACGTAAACCTTCGGAATTTAATTCCTTATTTCTTAAACTTAAGATAATATTAGAAGAAGTTGTTAAAGTATTTTATTACTTTAGTATAACGCTTAAGAGTATCCGGAGTTATATTAACTAGTGATAATTCTTGTATTTATAGAAGTAGGAAGTTAAGAGCTCGATCTGGAGATAATAGGAAGCTGTCTTCATTAAGATAAGACTTAGGAGGAGTCTTCGGATTATCTGTAGTAAAGCTAATATGTCCTATATACTTAATTTAGTATAATATCCTACTAAAATCAGTTCCTAGATTATATGACTTACGTGTAAACTCTAGTTCTAGTTTCTTAATATACTATAATACTTTTTCTAACTTAAATGGAACTAAACTAGCTTTCTTCTACGCTAATAAAATGGTGTCTTTTTTAATACTTTTAGCACGAATCGTAGGAAGCTTTGTAATAAATTATACTCTATTAAATATTAAACTAACGTCTCTTACTTATTAATTAAGTATTTCTTAATACGCGTGCTTTAAAGATTAGAAAACGCTTATATTTAGAGGCTATATATAATAGGTAAGATGTAGTAAAAGAGCTAGTATAATAATAATATTATTTTCTGTGTATTTTAAGAAGTCTATATTAATATAACTCTTATAGCTATTAATAATTAAAAGCCGAGCTTTCTTTAGCTTACCCTTTACTATAAGTTACTTATTATATTTATCGAATAGATCTGATTACTACTGAGAATTAGTAAGTTTAAGTTTATATTTAGTGTACTTATTAAAATACTATAGCTACTTTAAACTTAAGTTAATAGTGTTATAACCTTTCTCTGAGAAACCTATTATATAGTTTATAGAGAAAGTCTTAGGGAATATCTATAGTATATATACTTTTATAAGAAAGATAATAACTAGAGGTATTTAATTACTAGTAGCTAAGATCGTCTCGCAGGAAGTAACTAATATACGCTTTTCTAGAGACTCTATATAAAGAGCTCTTACTTCCCGGCGATAGATCATAAGTTAGCTACTTTTTAAAATACTAATTCTAAAGTTAGTCTTATTTATATTCCATATCTATATGAGAGTAATATTATATTCGTTATACATAAACTAAAAAAGCTTAAATTATTAAGTAATATCTTCTCTTTTATATATAGCCTTATATTAAATATTAAGAAACTTAAGCTTAAGTGTCTTTTATTTGTTTTCGTAATAGTGAATAAAGTTCTTTAGCTAGTCTCTTCTTATAGTAGGAATATTATCTAACAGGGTATTTAGTAGAGTCTTATTTTATAGTATGCAGTTTACTACTCCTTTTAAAAGTAAGAGATATAATAGTGTACTAATATATTAATATCTATTAAGAATCTCTATAATAGCCTCTTCTTCACTATTAGTAAAAAGACGTTAAGATATATAGCTACTAAGGCTTTACTAAGTTCTAGATTTACTATTTCATCTTCTTTTAAGTAAAGAAAGGTATAATATCCGGTTTATATATATTACTTAAAACCGCTGAATTAAGAACTTAAAAGTAGCCTCTAAATAGCGATTTTTAAAGTATATAGCCTACTAAATCGTATCTTCTTAGACTAGATTAAATAGGAAATTCTTCTTAGCTTAGTAAACAGACGCTTTCCTTAATTCTATAATATTCTTACGTACTCTTTTAGCTGCTTTCCCTACTATAAATAGTCTATCCTCCTTATTATAAAAGCCTTTAGTATTTAGCTCGCGCTTCCTTTGCTTAATATAAGCTATAAAAATAAACTACTAATAAGAGTCTTAATAAGCTTATTAATTTATTTCCCTTATAACTTAAGCGAGTTTAACTATTCGTTATACTTAGGATAAACGTAGTTCACTATAATATATTATAGTAAGAAGTTATCCTATTAAAAATCAGTAGTTTTTAGTAAGCTTAGTTAGCTGTCCTATGTTATTATATATCTTATGTTAAGCCCGGGCACTTCCGTAGGAGGTAGCCTATGCTTCACTTCAAGCTAGCCACCCTAGAGGATCGGTGCCTACGACACGATTATATTCTTTAGTTATTATTATAGTATTATCTTCTAAGCTCTTATAAATATTATCTTCTTCTAATTCTTAAGTAATAATTTATTAGTCTAAAAGTTTTAATAATCTAAGTAAAAGTAAATAAGTAAAGTAAAAATCATGAAGTTTATAAGAATAAGTGTAAAAGTTTATAAAAAAAGTAGAATTCTAAGTTAAAGTTAAGTTCTTTTTAATAAGCTTAGTAATATAAAGTACTATTTTATTTTAATTAAATATCTAGAGTATATTATACTTGTTAGGTTGTTTTACATCTATAATAAGTTTATCTTATAATAATTAGATTTATTTAAGTAAAGAGTTATTTATATACTAGTAAAGCTTATTTATCAAAAACACGAGATAGACTTTAATAAGATCTAGTAGTTCTGAATAATAAAAGTACTTTCCTTTAGCTAAAACCTAGTATAATTTAATCTATTAGTTATCGAGCTTTTTCTTTAAGTAGCGTATTCTTTAGTTTCCAGTTGTTACTTAGATTATATTATTTACGTCTTAATTAATTTCTCGCTAGAACTAATTAATGTCACGTTACTTTTTAGCTTATTAGTTTTAGAAGAACTACTTTACTTTTACTTAAACTACTTTATAGCGTTTAATAAAAGCGCGTATATTAGCTTAGTTTAACTTCTTAGTTATTATTAATTCTTTAAAAAAACAATAAGATATCTTAATCTTAGTTGGTGTATAGTTTATACTTATACTTAAGTTAATATAATAATATCTTCAATAATTCGTATAATAAAATAAACTAAGTATAATCTATTATTAAGAAGAGTTTAAACTAGCTATTTTAATAATAATTAATAAATAACTAAAGTCTCTAGTTTAAGTATTAGTTTATAATCTTAGTTTAACTATTAATCTAAGTGTAATAAATAATAAAAAGTTCTACTTTAAAATTAAAGATATACTAAAACTCCTTTTAAAACAAGAAAATAAACTATAAGCTTTAGTCTAATATAATAAACTCTAGTAGGCTATTAAGTTTTTAATAGTTCAAAATAAAAAGTTAAACTAAGTCTTATATAATATAAATAAAACAATAAAAAATAAAAGTTACTTTCTTAAAAAGGCAATTTATTACAATAAAAACTAAGTTAAAGTTAAACTTATTGATATATTCTTAAAGTTTATTATTAAATATGACTAAAGCTGATTAAAAATAAGTAATAAGTATAAGTATTTAAGTATCTTATCTTACTAGTAGTTTATTTTTTTATAAATTAAATAGTTAAAGACAAATCTAATAATATCTTTTAGTATTTTTAACTAGTAGTACTTTATTTATAATAACTTAAAAGTCTTAGACTTTCTTAAGTAAGCTATTAGTACTAATGATATACGTGTTAAATTAACTAAGCTTAAAGGGAATTTATATTAAGTATTTAAAGTCTTTCCTTATATAAGAGTAGTTCGTTTTCTTATAAAATATATTATAAATCTAGTTCTTATAATTCCTAGCGCTAGGTTATAAGAGTATTATAAGTCTTATCAATATAAACTAACTTAATAATAAGATTCGTTTTATTATTTAAGTTAATCTAAACAAAAGCTAGAATATAAATATTAAGTAGTTATTCTAGTTCTTAAAAGATATAAAGATTAATTTAGTTTAAGTAAATTAAAATATAAGTCTATAGCTTATCCTTAGATTTAATCTACTTTTTAATATCTTATTCTTAATAAAATAACATATCTACTACTATATT
>JALRMC010000134.1:0-15644 GCA_026120085.1 Cadophora luteo-olivacea
ACTTTAAATTACTTTTTTACTTCTTGTTTTATAAGTAAAAGTAAAAGAAGTAATTTCTTAATAATAAGTATAATATTATTACAATTAGTAGAGGAAATATTAATAAAAGAAAAAGTAATAGATTTACTAACTTACGTAATAGATAGCGCTACAACTTACTATTTTAATAACTCTAATTAAGTATGAAGTTCTACTTTTATAAGTTCTTTTATATCTACTTATTTTACTATAATATTTATACCTTATGAAAGTATTCGTATAGCGCTAATAAGAATTTAAAAAAAGAAGAAAAGAGTAGTTAATAGTATTTAGCTTAGTAGAGGGGTATTACTCGGAATATTAAGAGAGAATTAAATAATATATTAGTATTATTAATTAAAAAGTTTTACTCTCTAAGAGGTTTTTTCTTTATAATTCGCGTAAGAAAAAGTAACGTAATATAAAAAGGAATACGGTTTCGTTAGCTTAATTAAGTTAATAATAAAGTTCTTTTTAAAGGCGATTTATTTTACTTCAAAAGAGGTTTTAATAAGAAAGGTGTTATTTATTAAGTTATACTTAATATAAGCCTTTTTATAAAGAACTTCTCTTATAATAAATACTTATAAAAGAATTATATAAAAGTAAGATATTTCTTATTATTTTTGACGTTAAAAAAATAAGTTATAAATAATATAACGCTTATTTATAAAAGCTAATATTACGTTATAATAATAGTCTTATATAATTAAATATCAAGTGAAAGGATTTAAAGTTCTTTTAGAATCTATAACTATAAAAGAAAAAAAGTAATAAAAAGAAAGGGGTTATATAAAACTTCGAAAGTAATCTCGCTTATAAGCCAACTATTACTCGATTAGGAAATATAAGCCTATAAAGCTTTAACAATCGTGTTTCGTCATGATAATCCGATAAATTCTTAATAACAATTATACTAGCATAATTAACAAGAGTTTTAAAACCAGTAATAATAGCGACTTTAAAGGCATAACCGATAACTCTTTAAACAATGAAATATCTATATCTAGATCTTTAACATTATTTAAACAAGCAAGCGTAGTAATCGCTAGCCTAATAAGCGGAACTTTATTTTCTTAAACTATCCTTAATTACGTTATCTTCGTCGAAATCTATATAGTTTTTATTAACGTTCTTTTAAGCGAAGAAGCAAACGAAACCGAACTTCGTAACACCGAGTAAAACAAGCTAGTCATATCCGTTATATCGAATTATAATAACATTATAGTAATAATCAACACAATTAGCACTTATATTTTTAATACTTAAATCGAGAACAAGAATATAATAACAATTATCTACAACGGTTTCCTTAGTTAAAAATCCGGAAACTCCCTCTTAGATATCTTATATAACACAATCAACCCGAATAGTCGTCTTATATATATTATTATAAAAAACGAAAGCGATTATAATATTAAGCTTTGTATTACTATTATATATAAGTTCACCGAGGGCAACTATATCAATTATCGATACTTTAATAAGTATAACGTCACTTCGAAATATAAGTTTGAATATAGTTTCTTATATACAACATTTAAATACTCGTTTATAATAACAAACTTTACTAACACAACCGCACTAGCCTTTATATTCCTAATAAGCGCTCTCTTTGTCGGAGGAGAAGTAAATCTCTAGGAATTATATTATCAGTATCTCTATATCCGTAACTAATAATAAAACAATAAATAATAACGAAGTATCTTAGGTTTACGTTTAATACCTAAGTACGGCAAATCAGCCAATAAGATAACTAAGAGGGTTCGAGAGAATATTAATTAGAAGTAAATCGAGCGAAACTATTACTTTTAGTGTTAAAAGACGAGATGTCAGTAGCTGGGATGTCGTAGCTCAGGACTAGGCTGTTATATCTAGAGATTACATCTTCAGTATCGGTGCTAGTTCGAGAGATCTAAGAGTCTCGCAGATTGTGATTATGGGTGCTTGAGATGCCTGACGCTTGAGATTTTGACGATTGTTCATATTTGTGTGCGAATTTCTGGTAAGTAAATGAAGAAAAAGCGTAACGTTTGAATCGCCTCGAAAGTTCTTTGCACATATGTTTGACCGTTTTGTGCCTGGTTAGTTGACCAACGATTCAAACGACTTTCTCGAACTCCTTGCTCAATGCGCGGTGGTTGCTTGCGAGCTTACTAGATTAAAAATGGGTCTCATGGTATGATTTTAGATTGTTTTGGCTTGGCATTGAGGCATTCAAAGATCCCCTCTCAGGCTGTCAGCACACTTTGAGAAAAGGAGGGGGTTTGGGTACACGAGATGCTATCTGTCTATCGTTAGACCATCCCTCCCTTTCCCAATGCTCTCAGATAACGTGAGCTTCTTCGGTCAAACGATTACACGCCAATGATCCTGCACTTCTTGATATTAGTACGAAAGCGCGGACATGGTGTTTGACCCTGCTTGCGGCGTAAGAAGTTGACCTCCGCCTGTGATTCCTCGGAGAAGGTTCGATACGGTTTTCGGAGTGGGGGCGGGTCGTAGGCGCTATGGAACAATTGATCTAAGTCTCGATTTCTGCCGACATCCTGTCTTTCGGGTCCTTCCTTTTATATTACCTTAGTAGGAAATGTATTGCAAGAAGTAAAAGATTTGAGATTTATCATATCAGCACGCAGAGTCTCAAGTGCGAATGATTGGGTGTTTGCCAGAGAGATGTCTGTTCGAATGCCCTTAAAGGCTCAAGGAGCTCGACTTCGGCCTAACTTTCTAGCACCGTGCCACCCCGGACCCACACGTGGATAAAGTACTCGCAGATCGGGATACCAGATCGTGGCGAAGCTTAAATTAACCTTGATAAGGTAGGATTCATACAGGGCAAAGCGAGGAAAGCCCATCCACTTCGCAAGCATCTAATATTCTTTAGTTTGCGCGACTGCTGATGATCTAGACCGAATTAATTCCTTCGAAACTTACTGTAAGGGGAAATCCAAAATTGGAGGAGGGGAACCACCCTCGTATAGCGTTGATTTGAAAGCTATGTATAATTCTATCGTTCCCATGGTACTGCGCATATATAAGGGTCGGTAAGCCTTTCCCTTCTTTTTCCAAGACAATCATCCTCCTCAGCTTGGCTTGCATTTTAGTTCGAAGCTTCTACTTTCAGCAGAGCTTGCTCGTCATGGGTACCTGGCCGAGAAGTACCGTTTGGCTAACTGCCGCCATTCTCTCTTCTTTGTTTTCTGTTCACCTCGCCTCTGCAGCTCCAACAAATCCACTGGAGAACGAATTCCTTGACAACACCACCGCCCCTATCACCGAGTATGAAGCTTCCACAGTTGATGCTCGGGATACTTCCATTCCGTTGCGAATTCTATCTGTAGGCGCCTCTATCATGTCAGGTTGGGGTTCGAACGACATTCAAGCCACTGGTCCCGGTTCTCGGAAGCCTCTCCGAGACGCTCTGAGGAATGATGGATATGAAGTCAACATGGTCGGCAGTCTGAGTTGTGCTGCCACAGTGACCGACTTTGTCGACACGGATTGCGAGGCAGTCGCTGGAGATGTTCTTACCCAAATTCTAGTTAGAATCCCTCACTCAGTTGGATACAAGGTCAGTCATGTTCTTGACAACTTCAGTTCTGCAAAATGGCACGTATGCCTTGTTGTTTGACACTGAGAGCTAAGCCTTGAAACAGCCCAATATTGTCATCATCAACGGCGGTACCAATGATGCTGTTACAGTAGCAGCAAATGCTGCCAGCGTCGCAGGCGCGGGCAGCCGTATGAACGACGTGCTGAATGCTCTTTGGGACGCAGATGGCATGGCTGATACGTGTATTATGCTGTCAACTCTCATTCCCACTACAAATGCTGCCGGTATAGTGAACACACCTCAAATCAACAGCCAGTACCGCTCGCTCGTGACCCAGAGAGCTGCCGAAGGAAAGTGCATCTACTTAGCCGAGATGTGGCCGAATGGCGACTCCGATCAATGGTTCC
This sequence comes from Cadophora luteo-olivacea, assembly GCA_026120085.1. Lineage (NCBI taxonomy): Eukaryota > Fungi > Ascomycota > Leotiomycetes > Helotiales > Ploettnerulaceae > Cadophora > Cadophora luteo-olivacea. The sequence goes on from JALRMC010000134.1 coordinate 3,982, forward strand.
AGTTTGACACAGATTACCTTTCTTACGAAAGTCCACATGTGCATCCAAATGTATGTATCCTGTCTCCAGGGGTTTCAGGTTTTGCTTGCAGAAAAGAATAGTTACTGACCTCAATATTCACAGAACAAAGGGCATTCGATGATGGCTTCAGTATTCTACAATGCCATTTCCTTGGCCTTGAAGGATAACAAGTATTACAATCCAATCCAAAGTCTTGAAATGATTGCTAACAGAAGAAACAAGAATTGTCGTGCCTGGAGAGATGGTCATAGATTCTTCAGGTATCTGTGCCAAGTTCGAGGGCACTGGTGTTGATGCTGGAGGCAAAACGCAACGTGGCTCTGGGGCCGATGATGGCATCTACTACCATGACAGCGTAACCGGGGTTTGAGAATGCCCGAGCCAGATATTCGCTGAAAGAGTTCGCTAATGATACACAGCTTCTCACCATTCTAACTGGTACGGCCGACATCAGTGCTAACATTAAGTTTGCCCGCCTCTTCAACCCAGATTGGGACGACCTTCTGGTATGGGTTCAAGAAACGAGTTCCAGTCAGCACTACCAAGTCTGGTCGAACACACTACAGGGAAACAACTTCTCTTTGATCAGTAATATGGATGGTGATCTGAACTGTCAATTCCCGGAAGGCGTCAATTTTATCGATATGAATGGCGACGGCCTGGACGACTTGGTTTACATTGATGCTGATGGTAATGCGTACTTGTCTATTAATCAGGCTGACGGCGTCGCCGGTTTACATCCTCCTACCTTCAAGAGGGTCAGCGACACGGCACTGATTATGGCGACCAAAGGTTTCGGTCGGGAGTATGTGAGGTTGGCAGACATCGATGGCGATGGCCGAGGCGACTATGGATACATGAGCACTGACGGTCTGGCCAAATTTTGGAGGAATGGTGGAACTGGTGAGTCTCTTGCTGTATGAGCAATAATCTCTCTACCTTGATTCGCGGACGTCGACTTTTCCACTCTTCCTATTCCAAGACCGACCATTCCCTTCAAAATTACTGACTCCCCAATCTACACAGGTGACAGTCCAGCATATTGGCAATCACTTGGTACGAAGTGGACTAGCAAAGACTATTCGGGATCGGTTCCTGGCGAGGCGAATTACTTTGGCACACGTTTCGAAGATATCAATGGAGATGGACGTGATGATATGGTGTGGCTTGATACACACGGAGCTGGCCACCTTTGGACAAATTCCAGAAGTTGCAGTAAGGGCCTGGAGGGGGATGATGCGGCACTTGGCGTGGCCTGGCGAGAAGGCTACTACCACGATACCACTGACCAAGCTTACGCGGGCATGAGCAGTGCTTCCACTTCGAGCGGAAATGACCTTCGAGGTCAGATTCATTTTGCTCGCATCTATGGCAGAACGGACACAACGATATTCGGCAATATGCCTTTACAAGATTACGTTTTTGTAGAACATAGCACCGATATCACTGGGTCTCAGCATTTCTTTTGGGTGTGGGTCTGGAAAAATACAGGTGGGGGTGCAACAAAGCTCAAGGGCGACGGCAATAAGTAGTAAGTTCCGATCTACACCTGGATGAAAAAAATGATTAATCATTCAAATAAGTTGCAACATGATGGGCCACAGCAACGGCATGGTTGATTACGTCTGGACTTGGTCGACGGGTAAAATGGAGCTGTGGGCCAATCGCGGGAAAGGCACGATAAGTGACTCTGATCCCGACGGATATTGGGACTACCAGGTCAGCCTCTCCGCGTTCTATCCATTTGTTTGGGCACCTGCCCAGGAAACACAATTGTGGCGGTATTCTGGATGAAAAATCCTCAGAACCAGGAGCTAATATGTTATGTCAGGGGGTTATGTGGACACCGCCAGAAGAGATAGACCGTAAAGACCTGCACCTAGCAGATTGGGATGGAGATGGTGCTTGCGACATCATCTGGGTCAGACCTGATACTGATGCTGTACAAGTCTGGTATGTTTGATTTCATCTTCAGTGTTGAAATCACATATCTAGGCTTGACGTCTAAAATATCCATGCTGACTCAATGTCCCATAGGCACAATCCGTATCCGGGATCCGGCAATTTTGATTCCTGGTTATCGACAACTTACTCAACCACTTTCACTTGCCAGGAAAGGCGCGGTCCCGGACTGTCGAATTTAGCTGTCCGCTTTGCTGATCTTACTGGCAATGGCATGGCCGATTATCTGTGCATCTCGCCCGATTCTTCCATCACAGGCTATCTTCATAACTCTGACAACTCGTTTTCTTCCCTTGTGCAAATCAAGATCTCTATCGATAAAGATAGGGCTAACTTACAGTTTGCGGATGTCAATGGTGATGGGCGCGATGATATGATTTGGGTCGAGAAATTCTCCGGAGGTATAAGACAAGGCATGTTATGACACATGTGCCTGTTGTGCTAACATTTCGATCAGATGCTTATGTATACTACAACGACGGCCAGATGGATCCTTCGCAAGCGGCTGGGTCTTCAATTGGTGTATGTTGAACATCTCGCTTAAATTTTTCACAGATCCGAGTGCTTGGAACACCAAGAAGTATTAGTGTAAATTGGAGCTAACTCTTATCAAGTGGACTGCCCAAACCGAAAAAGCGTATGCTGGCCAAGTTTCTGGGAGCTGTGAGTATTTTAAGGATCTGAACGGGGACGGCTTCGCGGACGAACACTATCTGAGCTTCGGCACATTCAACAATGAGGCCAGGACATCGTTGGCGCCTGGATGTCCAACTGATCACGTTGGAGATGATGCCGACATGACCAGCGATTTGCCTTTACCAACAGTCCCTGGCAGTAGTACGGGCGGGGAATCAGGTGGTGGATCGGGCCTACCTAGCACGGGACAAGGCTGCGTATCTGGAACAGGATCCGGAGACTACGCCGACCTGTGCGGATTTACTTGTGCAAGAGGATTTTGCCCCTCACCTTGTACTTGCACGGCCACAGGTTACTACGTGAGTTTCCCCTAGAGGCCCTTCTTTCTCCGGATTACATGACTTCGGCTACCTAGTACAATTTCGCTAATCTGGGATTCCTCTCCAGGATGCTGGCACAGAAGATGCTATTATCGATGGATACGCAACGACAGGATACGATTACGTCACTTACAGTCCTCTGTGCAATTTTGCATGCAGTCACCACTTCTGCCCAGACGAATGCCTATGGACCGATGGCATCGATCCTACCGCCACCGGCAGTATCTCTCCCCTGCCTACCCTAGACAGCTATGTCGGAGATGTTGATATCACTACCGGTGCCTTTTACCGTTACCAGGTTCCCGAAGACCCAGACTACAGTGTCAGCATTCTATAGTAAGTCTCTCGAAATATCTCTTTCCAGCGATTGCTGGTCAAAGAGGGTGATGGCCTTGTTCGCGTCCGCATTCCTCTCCTGTGGCATTCCCTTTTGCACTACTCTAAGGATCAACAATACTGACTGGAGCTTTTTTTCCACAGCGGCGGAGGCAAAATAGATCTCTCTGATGATCTCTCATGTGCCGATAGTAAGTTTGTCTCGACATTTGGATGGGCGTACAGACGTGGAAGAAAGACAAAAGATTCAACTAACATTTCTTCCCTTGATAGTAACCCCAGGGGATCATGGTGCTTTCATAGGATGTGTCGGGGATACTGTCGAGTGGCTGTTCCTCTCCATCTCTCAAGATGAGGCAATGACCATCGACAGTCGAGACAGCTCGAATGTAGACTCGAATTTTACCTTCACTCCACTCCCACAGTGGGCAGCAGATGTAAGCTGCTCTATGCACTGTCAGTTACATGCTCGTGCGTCACAGACTACTTGGACACCAGTCGGAGAAGGCACATTGAAAGGTCGACCCCATAGTCTTCATTTCATGAGCACTGGAGATAATTTTGTCTTCAAAGCCACCGCGGGTTCGCTTAAGCTGGCAGCTATGGAGACGCGACAGTTAGGTCCTGTGGCTTTGGGCGCTGCTGCAATCTTTGGTGCTGGTTCTGCAGTACTTGGGGGCGATTGGGTAAGTGACTCGCCCAGGATACAGATGCTCTCCTATCATGGTGTAGATTCACGCCGAACACCTTTCCATATCGGTCTGCTAATCTAGTCGTTTAACAGATTCTCAACAATCCAAAGACCGCCGTAGTTGCCGAAATGGATGCCGCTGTGGATGGGTTTTTGGACAACTGTATATTTGTAGCGAACAATGGTTCAGCTACCAGCCGCGATGTGCTTTACTCTAGCTTCGCACTAGTGATGGCGCCAAGCACTACGCTTTCCCTGGACACGTCTGGTGTTGATTCCAGGTCAAAGACCTGCACGGATGAACTCTCAAACAAACGTCGATATCTAATTTGGCCCAGTGATGGCAATGATGTTGCTGAGCTACGGGACCAATTGTTCGATCTGGACCCTTATACAGAAGAGTCCATCTCCGTGAATGATTGGGGTACCATGTACTTCATCTCGAATTTGACGATTGCTGAGGCAACTTTGGTTACGAGGAATAAACAGGTATTCCCCCGCCCTGTAAATTGCGCATAATGTGCGAAATAGGAAGTGCTGAAAGGTTTTGTTTTAGGCCATGGAGGTTCTACCTCACTGTGAAAATAGCCACTGTTATGATCCAACAATCCAAGATATCGTGAGCACGACAGAAACGAAACGTTCTGAAATGCCTGTAGCAAATACGACAGCAGATACCAGCTCCAAGCTGCATGCACGGGCCGAGCAATGGGTTTCGCAGGATCCTGCCCGTCCAGAACTTGCTTTCATATCCACAAATCCTGGACAAACTCGTCCCGAATACTGGTACGACGCAAACCAAACCTCTGTTGTCCGGGCATATCTCCTCGAGTCGGGCCCAATAGACAAAAGCCTTTCAGTAAGGAGCGACTCGTTATATCTACTTTGTTCCCCAGATGATCCTCGCGGTACTGATTAAAACATGTAGGAATTCGCAGGATATCCCAATGCGTTAGGCGAAACCATGTACGATAGGATCACTATCGATCAGGTACCCCCAAACCAGCTGGGCTCCAACGTTCCCGTTGGATATTCCCATGGGACTAGCATGTTGGAAAGTATGGTTGGCGGTCAACGTGGAATTGCACGATATGCTTACACTTACGCAATGTCGTTCCGCAGCGACTTAGGCGAAGAGAAAATAATGAATGCTCTGGATGCTATTGAAGCGGACTGGAGACTGGTTCAGCAAGCGGGTAATGCGCGGCCCCTCAGTGTCATCAACATGTCGTTTGGTTTCCCCACCACGGGGCGCTATGTCTTCGGTTTCAGCCGCTGGTTTTCCGCCAGAATTAAGGGACTAGGAAATCTCGGCATTCTAGTCGTTGCTGCAGCAGGTAATCACGGTGACGTAAGTAGTAAATACCCTACCCTGTGACATACCGATCGAGTGTGCTGAGTTCGTTTCATCTTAGCGTGTAAATTCGCTTCCGCAGATCTTTGGCGACAGCTCGTTCGATGTCCCTAACATGCTCGTCGTGGGTGCGGTTGATAGTGCCGGTAATCGCTGGGCAGGTTCTGCAACTGCCTCATATGTTGATACCTACGCCCCAGGCGTTAGCATTGAAGTTCTCGTCAGGAATCTTGCAGGTCAGGAAGAGGTATTTTATGAATATGGCACTTCGGGCTGTAAGTGTTTGCTCCCTTTGCCGTTTCCCTCATCCGGATATTTTACCTGACGCGACCTTCACTATAGCGGCAGCAAAAACGTCGGGTCTCGCTGCCTATTTCCTCGGGAACGATAAGGGCGGGTCTTTGACGACAGTGCAATCACTCAAAGATTTGATCCGCTCCACGATGAAACCACGTATTGACGGTCAAGACCCTTCCATTTTCAATGGGGCGCCTTATTTTCTTCTGCCCGTGGCTTGATTAGATTAACAATAGCGACATGAGTAAGGCAAGTCCATACCGAGGACTGGATTTCATTTGTTACTACGACTTACATTCTCCCAAACCGAATCCCAGAATTCAATTTTGCGCACTAGCACATGTTATGACAAACATTGCTTCAATCCAAGTTCCATGCCCGTGTACGTGTCATTACAACATAGGAACGTCTGACGCCCTAAAGCAATACACAACACTTTTGGCCACTGTGGTACTTTTACCCTCTACTCATTCACCTCTGACATTTGAACGAAGCCTTCCTAGTCTTACTCCATATCCTTACCATCTTCAACTTATTATATATTTGACGACCGCCTTAGGGCTTGGTAATAAGACGTATTTCTTTCTCTTATACTTATTCGGGAACTTTGCTCTTAAAGCCTTCTCCTTCTTAATAGCCTACTAGTATATTTATACTCATGTAATAATATTAAAAATAATAGTTGTAACACTCTTACTTACGATCGTAGTCCTAGTTTAAGTAATTAACTCGAATAGGTAATTAAGGTATATAACTAGCCTAAAGCTATATCCCTTTAATATACCCTTCTCGGTTCCGCCCCTCGAGTGTAAATTCGATAATATCTGATATATAATGAAGTTTGAGACCTTACTATAAACGTATAGCGCTAATCTAATGTAATTAGCTAAGTTAATTGTAATAAAAGACTTCGTAATGTATAATTTTAATATATAAATCTAGTATGCGATATTAAGCCCGAATAAGAGCTAGTAATAGGCGGAGTTCTTAAAGATATTTAGTAGTGGTATTATAACTAACAAGAACTTATATACGAAGACGGCTTTGTATTCGCGCTTAATAAAATACAGAATAATTATAACTATTAAGAGGTATTATAAGAAGGAGAGCGGAGGTACAAAGGAGTAGAGATATAGTCGAAGAAGGAGGGGTATAGTAAAGTAAATCAGAATTAAGCCAAGGTATTCGATGATAAAGACGGTTATTGTAAAAGGCTAAACAAAAACCTCTAGAATAAGGGGGGGAGCATTGAAGGCACAAAATAACACTCGAGGTCAGATTCAGAGTGGGAAAAGACTTCAATTTTCTAAACTACAAAAGAAGGAGAGTCTTATAAGTAGCCGGAAAACGCCAAGAACTAGCCCCAACCTTATTGCCTAAGGTAATACTTCCAGAGGTGGTATTTCTACCGTTTTACATTATTTAGGATAATTAAAGACTTACGATTTATTAGCCTTATTTCTTAGAGTTACGGATTTAATACTTATTTAGATCTTTCACTAAGATCTCCTTTTTTAATATTATATCTTTACTGCTTTTGACAAGCGCCTTATAATCCTTTAAAAGCTTCTTCTTCTTAATATTATAGATTCTTGGTTGCTTTAGGTTTATACTACTAGCTTTTTTAACTAGCTACTTTTTAATATTTTGAATTATAGTCTTATTTGTAATCTTTATACTTATAAGGAGCTTCTTAATTAGCTTCTTCGGAGTTGGTAAGATTTAAACTATTGTATTAATTAATTAATCCGGTATATATATCGCGATTGCTCACTTTAATAATAACTAGAGACGCTATATTCTTATCAAAGCGTAATTATATTACGAATATTAACGTATTGAATATTAAAGCTGAGATTAGACGTTAAGGACTAAAACAATATATCCCACGCTACGTCTTTTTTATTAACGTTAGGTGTACGTGATACGGTTCCTCGGCTTCTCAAACGCCGACGCTTATGGAAGTTCCCCTTTGTTTACCAAAATCTCGCTTATAATACCATTTTCATCGATATTGGCTTTTTTATTAATATGCTAATCCTACTATGTTTCCTCCGAAGCATATCCGACATGGTTCAGTTCTTACTATAAAAGAGTAGAGCGATTATGGGTTATGACATAAGGAAAGTCAAAGCACGAGGAGAGAATATAAGATGGCAGTAGCTTGGTATATAAGTAATTTATTAACTACATAATGTGTGACTTATCTTAAAGGCTGGGTATAATCAACACTGACCGATGAGGCAAAGATCTGATCCTAAAATATAAAAGAATATTTGTCTTAATATTAAGCCCTTGCAAAATTTATCGACAATTTATTTAAGTTCAAAATAAAGATATTATTATATCCCAATATCTAGTTCTTTATTCCCTTTAACTACCTAATAGTCTTCTTCCTCGATTTAGCTCTCTTATAATTATTAATATAGTCCTATTATTAAAAGATACTATTCGTATTAAGTGCTTTAACTGGAGCCTTTAAATATAAAGACGTTAATTAATATTTATTTACAATATTACTATTTGTCTCCTTAGCGAAGGTCCTTTTACTTCCTAAATCAAGAGGCGAGACTAAATAAAACAAGTTATTTATCCGTTACTTATCTAAACGACGTAATAGAAGTAATAGGTACTATAACTCGTTTTAAGCAGGATAGTACTTAGGCTTATTCCATCTTCTCGGGGTACGCGAGAAATCGCTAGTGTTACGCGTTAATATAAACGTCGAGGCGTACTCGCGGGGTTCGCGAGTAGGGATATAATTTATTACTAAAGTATTGATATCTACTATCGTAGGAGTTACTTAGATAAGGACTACTTACTAGGCTTATTATAGCTTTAAGACGGGCTTATGAGATTATCACTAAGTATAGCTTTGCTCTAAAGAGAATAATATAAGGATATTTTTATTATTAGAGCTGGGGTTATCGAGCTTATTATTCTCGTAAGAACAAAGCTCCTTTTATATAAATAACTTAACGCAGATATCTTTGGCTTCTTATATAACTACCTTCTTCTTCTTTAAGGCTAATTTCTTATCCTTAGTAGCTTTATTCTTAGTTATAATACTTTCGATTTAGAAATCTTTAAGGTTATAAATCTTAATTAATCCGAAAATACTATATAATTCTTAAAACAAATATCGCTTAATAACTGAAGTAATTATATTTATAATAAAGATTCTCGATAATAACTGGAAAATATTAATAATAATTATGTTACTTGATTTTATGACTTATCTCATAATAAATAAATATCTTCTTTAAAACCTTTTTAACCTTAATATAAGGGCTCTTAAGTGGAGCAGTAAAACGCTATTGCTTAATCCTCTTAGTGTATTCTAAATCGTAAGGTTAAACCTTTAAGTGCTAGTTATTCTCGAGGTTAATAACCTCGGCCCGGGTCTTATCTAATATCTTTTTTATTTGTTGATTTAAGACCTTTGTGCGAAGAGGCTCTTATATTTGCTAAAGCTAGATATTATTAATAACTTCGGCGAGAAACTCGTTATAGATTACTTTAAGATTATCTTTATATTATTAAGCAAGTTTAAGCTAATTCTTAGAATATTCTTAAAATAGCGAATAAATAAAGTAGAGATTATAATCGAGTAGGAATTCAGTTTTAGTATTTTACTAGATTAAAGGCTCGATCTTCTTTTTAGCGAACTGTGCTTTAGTTATCGTCTTTTTGACTACTCTTTATATTACTTTTTGGGTTTCGAATCTAAGTGTCAAGTTATATTATAGTTGAATAATCTTACTCGGGTTACGAAGCATCGATTTTCGTTTATAATATAAACACGAAACTTCTAGGCAGGTGTTTTATAAGTATCTATACCTTTAAGGAAAAACGATTTTCCGGGTAGGTTCTTAAAAGTACTATTAATTGCGGGCTTAACTAAATCGCTCGAGTCGGAGTATAAAAAGATAAGTTTCTTACGTATTTCCTTAATCGTGTCCTTACTAATACTTATACTTTTCAGCTTTGCTTTATATTCCTATAAAGCTTTCGATATCTTATCTCGTAGGGTCTTAACGTGTTTATTAATATATCTTTAAAACTGCTAGTTAAGTTTCTGTTTTAAAGCTGCTACGTTATATATATTTAACGATAATAATACTTATTTATTATTATTAAAAAACTAGTTCTTTTTTGCTTTTCGCTCTTCGGTTATCGGCTAGTTTTATCTAATATCTCGAGGCCTAAGATTTAGTAAGATATATTATTTTAGTTTGAAGTTATTATGTTTATTTTAATTGTTAATTAAAGCGATAAACTTATCCTCGAGCTTAATTGATTCCGTTAAGTTCGGCTTAGTAAAGATACTAATTATACGAGAACCAGAGAAGTCGAACTTTCGAGCCTTATTTAAGACTGGTGCTTATATATAATCTTTATTCCCTTTAATAACTGCGAGAATAATTATCTAAGAACTTTTTATATACTTATCGGTTAAATCGTTAATAGCTTTAATATTATCCTTAGACTAGTTGTTATTTGCATTTCGAATAAGACCTAGTAGATCGACTAAAGTTAAAAGAAGCTTTATTAGACTTGATTTTTTAACAACTAATATATCTCTTATAGCGAATCTTTCGGGGATTCGCTTTAATACGATCTGTTTTATAATATGGCTTATTAAAATATCGAACAAGATTGTCTTATCTACGTGATTTCTAAAATCAAGAAGTTATTTTTACTTAACTATTAGACGAGTCTCATCGGGAATAATTTTAATTACGAACTTCTTTTCCTTGAATCTTCTTAATCGAATTTTCGTTATAAATCTCGTATAAGCGCTAGCTTCCTTAAAAAAAGGTATATTACTTATTAACTTAAGTACGGAGCTCTTATTAAATGTTTAATCTTTAACTATTATAATTTAAAGAAGTCTGATATTATCGAGTTATGTAAATTGAAGTTTGTTAATAAGGTTTAAAAGTCCTTATTACTTACCAACGAATTCTTAAGCTTTTATAGTTACGCTAATAAATACTAAGTTAAGTCACGTGTTAGTTTCGTATTATTAGGATTTAGGAATACACTTATTGTTTTGTTATTTTAACGATTACGAATTTAATATTTTTCGGATTTTATAAATATTAAGTTAAATTTGAATAAGAAAATCGGAGTCTCGTTAAGTTTACGAGGTTTTCTTTTTTAAATATTAGTAGTCCAAATCCTAGCCTCGCTACTTATACTTCACGACCGTGAGCTACATATATATATACTGAAAGCTATATAGTTTACTAAGCTTCTTGTATTTATAAATCAACTAAGAAGAGATATAACAAAGCGATAAACTATTTATATAATTAAGAATTATAATATATAAAAATGTAATTCAGCTACGTTTCTTTATTATTAAATAAAGCTAGTGATTTACCAAAACCCTTACGAATAAGCCTTTTTTAGTGCCGGTGGTGATTTTTATAAGGCTATTATATAAAGTAATACTAAGAACAAGTATAGTTTGGAACTTACTAAGTGTTTTTTATAAGTAGTATAAGATTCGTAATAAGGAACATTTATATTAAGGCGATATAAAACAACGTATCTCTTTTTAGTTTCGTCGTGAAAACATCTTGATATTTGGTATTACGTAAGATAAGATTGGTGTAGTCGCAATTAGTCCAGGCTTCTTATGACGAAACACGATTATTAAGGCTTTACAAGCTTATATTTCCTAATCGGGTAATAGCTAACTTATAAGTAAGATTATTCTTAAAGCTTTATATAGTCTTTTTTTTTTTTCTTTTTTTCATAGTTATAAATTCTAAAAGAACTTTAAATCCTTTTACTTAATATTTAATTATATAAGGCCGCTATTATAACGTAATATTAGCTTTTATAAGTAAGCGTTATATTATTTATAACTTATTTTTATAATATCAGAAATAATAGGAAATATCTTACTCTTATATAATTCCTTTATAAGTACTTATTATAAGAGAAGCTCTTTATAAAGAAAGCTTATATTAAG
>JALRMC010000135.1:0-15036 GCA_026120085.1 Cadophora luteo-olivacea
ACCCTAACCCTAACCCTAACCCTAACCCTAACCCTAACCCTAACCCTAACCCTAACCCTAACCCTAACCCTAACCCTAACCCTAACCCTAACCCTAAAAGCTGTAATTAGCCTACAGCTACTTATATAAGTAGAAGTAAATAAGAATAAGAATCAAAGTAAGAGTGAATATAAGAATAAGTAGTTTTAGAAGTGTTTACTTAAGAGAATAAGATAAAATATAATATATCTTACGTGTAATTATACAAGGTTATTTGCTTCGAATAGCTAAGAAATAATAAATCACGCCTAACCTACCTCTAAGTAATAAAGAAGTAAGTAGAGAACAAGAAAAAGAAATTAAGCAATTTGCTCTTAAAAGCAGTTTAAAGCCTTATGATTGTAGTTAGTCAATATTCTCTAGGTAAGCAGTATATTTATTAAGAGTATAATCCTTAAATATTTAATTCCGCTTAAAAGGACTACTATTACTAAGATAATAATTCGACTTAACTAGCGCGATAAATAATAGCTCTTAGATAAGTAGTGTTTTATTCTTAAGAGCGGCTTTAGTTAAGCTTATTAATAGTAAGAGTTTAGATACAAGATCTAAGGTAAAGATAGGATCTAAGGTAAAGAACTCGCTTTTTTTCTTATTTAAGTTTAATATTAGGAACCGAAAATTTTACGCTTAATCGCGTTATATTTAAGTTTATCGAGTGTTCGAGTCTAATATAATAAGGTATAAGGTAGTAGGAGCTATACTTGCGAATACTATTATTTCACACTTTATATACTATAGTATTTAATAGAGTTATAAACACTAGTTTACCTCTATAAGTTAGATACTATAGTATATAGTAAGTGTAATTTATAGTATATTTAATACATTAAAGTATTTAAGGGCCTAGGATTAACTAGGTATATTTAGTCTTTCTAAAGTAAGAGTAATAGTTTCTACTTTACTATAACTTCGGAAGTAGACTAATAGTTCGCGTACATGAAATAATAAATTAAGAGATAAGGGGAAAGCCGCAGCTATTACTAGATGAGATATGTATTAGTAAAGATACTAAATTATTATAAGAAGGTTTTATAACACGTTCTTACGATACGAGTTTAAGCTAGTTAGTAGTAATTTCGTGTTCGAAGGTAGCTTTAATATAAAGTATAAGTAGATAAAGTGTAATAAGAGTAGATAGTTAAAGGAAAAAAATTTGTAATCGTAGTTTATAAATCTAAATATATTAAATTTAAGATAATTATCTTATTTCTCTTTTAGATAAAGAATAATACTATAACTTATTATAACAAACTTACTCTACTATTATAAGAGGCGATAAGTACTCTTTTATATACGTTACCTTAAGGATATAAACTTAGATCCGAAGCTGATCTTACGCTATTATAATACTTATTATAGTAATATTAAGGATATAATAATAATTAATTTAAGAGATAACTGATACCCTAATGTTATTACCTTAAGGGATAATATTAGGTAAGAAAAGGCGTAGCGTATAAGTTTCGTACTCTTCTTACTAGTTAGTAATATATTCGTATATAGTATTATAAGGTATAAGTAAATAAAGGGAAGCGAGAAGAATATAAAGTCTTATATTAATAAGAAGTATACTATTAACGTTCCTAAGCTAGGCTAGTAGTTATATAAAACGCAATTCCTCTTCGAGATGCCGAAGAAGCTATTCTTAATCGAGGTACTATCTTAAGACTCTATTAAGCGGGAAACTAATGCCTTAAATAATAAGATATAGTAATACTAGGAAAAGCAAAGGTTAAAGAGATAATTAATCTCGGAGAGTGTTAATAAGAAATAATTAACTAAATAAGATTATAAAATAAAGTAGGCAGAATTCTACTAGAGGCGGAATATAGCTAAGCTTGTAAAGCGATCCGGACTAGCGCGGGACACTAATCTAATAGCGATTAGAGCTATACTAGAGGTTATAAGCGAACTGCTATAATAGTAGTTTTATGACTTCTAAGAACTACTAAAGTATACTTTACGGATATTCAGGAACGTAGAACGTGATAATAATAAGCTTAACTTACGCTTGTTTTAGCTAATTAATTTAATAAGTTTAGCGCGATATATTATAATGTAGTAGAGTATAATTAGCTACTTGCTTTAGGTTATAAATAAAGTACTGTAATACGTTATCCTAAGTTCAGATTAAGCGGAGCTATTGCGTTATTTAGTTAGCGAGGAATATTTATAAGCGGAAAGAGAGAAGCTTTTACTACAACTGTGTTTGATACTAATTAACTAGGAGATTTTAGGTATTACGTAAGACTTGCTAATTATATATTAGTTATTAGTTGATAGATTTCATATAAAGCTTTAAAAGTAGAAGATAACGCCTAAGGCGTGATAAATATTAGTGAAGTTAGTCTATTATATCCGTTTGTCCTTAATCGCAAAATAGCGTTAGTAATATTCAGAACTAGGAGCTGATACTATAATAGTATATACCCGAAAGTATATTATAGATAGCTTATATACTATATTCACGATATTATATAACTTAGTATTATATATAAAGGCGGTATTAACTAATTAGTATTCGAATCCTAATGTGACTTAAGTATAAGACTAAACGAGTCTGATATTTATAAGTAATAAAGTGAGTTTATTTGTCTTATGTAAAAGGTTAATAAATATAGTAAAAGAGCTAGAAGATCTTATAGTTTCGAGGTTACTGTTTCAAGATGTTAGCTTCTTAAAAGAGAAGGATCCGACGCTGTTTCGAGATGATATATAGTAGTTGCAGATAGGAGGATATTTTGTTAATTAGGTGGCGGAGACTCCGACCGAGCGCTTGGAAGTAACGATAAAAGCAGCTAGGATATCCGACCGAAGAAAGATATTACTAGAGGAAATAAGTGTTACAGCTGCTGCTGGAACAGGTGATATAGCCCTAAGGCTTGGTAAAGTAACTAGACCCGCTTAAGGGGCGGCTTTGTATAAAGAAGCTATAAGTTACGTGACGAGTTATAAGATGAATTATCTAGATTTTTTAAGTTTTAGTAATAATTCAAATAATTTAAATAATTTAATAAAATAAAGGTTTTATATAACTTAAGATATCTTTCTACTTAAATAGAAGCTTTATATTTAACTTAAATATAATATCTTTATATATACTTAGTAACTTGTAACAGTTATTAGTCTTAATTAGTAATAGCGTCCTTACCTATTAATTAACTTACTTTCGCACTCTCGAGTAACACTAGCCCGATTATATGTTATACTTTAAGTATTACACTAACAGGTACTAGCGTATATATTAGATTAATAATAGGTTCTATAATTGAAACAACTCTTACGTTGTTCCTTTTGGAAAGACTAGTATTAGTTAGAGAAATCGATAAGAACCTTAAGTATAAGTCTAT
Organism: Cadophora luteo-olivacea; assembly: GCA_026120085.1. NCBI lineage: Eukaryota > Fungi > Ascomycota > Leotiomycetes > Helotiales > Ploettnerulaceae > Cadophora > Cadophora luteo-olivacea. Next base: position 3,393 of record JALRMC010000135.1, read on the forward strand.
TAAGGCTTTTAATAGTGAATATAATTGTCTTTATAGATTCTTACTTTAATTCCGGCTATATATTAAGTTTAATAAGGATTGTTTTCGATCCGAGATCGAACAGGTCCTTTAGGCGGTTACGCTACTTGAAGAAAAGGCTTTAAATTAGATCGAAGGGTTTCTTAAAGATTACCTTATATAAAGTAATAAGAATAGGGTTATTAATAAACGAAAAGCAAAAGATACTACTATTAAGATCTTCAGTACTTAAGAAGGATTTATCACGGAAATTAAAGTTAACTTTGGAGTTATGGACGAATATAAGGAAGCGGAGAAAGCTATTAAGGTACTTCGCTAGAAAGGGTTGGTAACTGCTTATATCCGGGACTTCTAACGTTACTTTACTTATACGAAATAGGGAGATAAGGCACTTAGTTACGCTTATTGTAAAGGTTTAAAGGACTTTATTAAAGATAAATTGCTTTAATATAGTAGTATTACAAATACTCTTGAGACACTTATTAAGGCTGCTTATAAGATCGATAACAACTAATACGAACGTAATATAGAAAAGAAAGGAAAGTATGATCTTAACTATAAGAGAATAGGTAAGAGAAGAAACCGCGGGAATTACTCTAAAGGATATAGAGATCCTATGGAAATTGATATTACTTAACGAAGAGAGTTATCGTTATAGTAGCGAAACAAATATATATAAGATTGAATTTGTTTTAATTATAAGAAGCTAAGCTATCTTACTAGGAATTATAAGGGTGGAGGGAGACGCTCCTAAAATCCACTAGGGAAACAATTAAACGTTACTATTTAAGAAAAAGGAAGATATAACTAGGAATACGACGGACTAATGATACTTTACGCTATATAAGTATAAGAGGATGTAGCTAAGGAATTAGCTAACGTAATTCGGGCGCTTAGCCTTATTAAAACTTATAAGAAGGAAGAATCTAGTGATAGTAAGGAATTAGATAAGGTTTTTATTTCGGACGGTTTGGAGATATCACTAAAGGACTACCTTATCTATTTTATTGCTAGTGGAGAGAAATTAGTGTAGATAGCTTACTAAGGAGTGGAGGCGGTCTTTGAATAAGAACTAGAAGAAGTTAAAAAGAGGCTACTTACTTCGGAAGAAGCAGATGAATTCTAGAGATTTATCTAATACTAGAAAGTAATGAAAGATATGTACACAGAGTATATAATACGAATTCATACTATTACACGTGGATATAATTATAGTTGTAGCGAAACCGATGTTGCGGTTAAGCGAAGCTAATAATATATAGAGGTATTTACGCAGAATATAGAGTATATGCGAGAGTTAAGGAATAAGCTCACGGTCTATAGATAAGTAAGAATCGAATGTGAAGGAGAGATACGTAAATTTAATAGAAAAAGAGATGTTATAATAATTGATTACTTTCGATACGTAGAACTCGTATAGTTGTTCTGTTAGAACTACGTATATATAATCTACTACTTTAGTAAGGTTAACGGAGACTATTGGCTAAGATATAAAAGACTGGTGTTCTTTAACAATAATAAACTAATTATTACTATCAGGGAGTTGCTAATAACACCTGAACCTTTAAAAAACTAGGAGACCTTACTAATAATAAGTTATTAACAAGTGTTTACAAAGAGCTTAGGACCTTATACGATAAGGAATTATATATAATAAGATAAGGATAGTAACTCTTTCTAACTATTTATATTAACGGAAAAACGCTTAGAGTAATAATAGACTTTGAAGTAATAAGAAACTTCATAGATTATTAGATAATTCTGAATAACAGGTTCAGGTTAGTTAAAAAGAAACGCTTATATTATCTATTCGCACTAGATGGGGATACTATCGGATTATTAAACGAATAAGTGACTTTTCAAACCGATCGGCTGATTATGAAAATATTACAAGGATATACTAAAGATATCGAATTCGATATTACTAACCTTAGAACTTATAAGTTAGTACTAGGTATGCTATAGTTATTACTCTATAACTCTACTATAGATTAGTAAAAGGAATAAATCACTTTAAATTATTATTAATATAAAAGCGATTATATAATACTCGACTAGAATAAGGATATCTTGAAATAAGAAAAGTTATATGTAACTCTCTTAACTAAAGAGGACCTTACTTAAGCCTTTATGCTAAAGCAAATACTAGTAACGTACAAGTTACTATTTCTCGAAAGACCTAAGAATAAGGCCTTTCTAAAGTACTAACTATAAGATTACGAGATACCCTTAAAACTAGGAAAAACGCTTAGCTTCGGACTAATATACTAATAATCCGTAGTAGAGCTATAATACCTAAAGGAATATATAAATAAGAACCTAACAAAGGGTTTTATACGACTATTTACCTTATTAGCTGCTAGCTTAACGCTGTTTGTCCTTAAAAAGGATAGGAAACTCCGCTTGTGTGTCGATTATCGTATGCTTAATAGTATAACTATTAAGGATAAGTACTTACTACTTTTAATTAATAAGTTGTATAACCGATTATAAAAAGCAACGATATTTATTACCTTAGATATGAGAGGCGCTTATAACCTTATCCGGATGAAAAAGGGTGAAGAATAAAAAACAGCGTTTAAAATACGCTATAATCTATACAAATACTAAGTTATACTATTTGGGCTTACGAACGTACTAGCGTCCTACTAGCAGATGATTAACGATTAGTTATATAAGTATCTCGACGTTTTTGTAGTCGCTTACTTAGACGATATACTTATCTACTCTAAGACTAAGAACGAGTATATTTAATATGTGAAAAAGGTATTAGCTAAACTACGAATAGTAAAACTTCTTTTTAAACTAAAGAAATGCGAATTTCACTAAAAAGAAACCTACTTCTTAAGATTTATCGTGAGGAAATACGGAATTCGTATAAACTTAGCTAAGGTAAAGGTTGTACTTACGTAGCTTGAACTAATAATAGTTACGAAAGTATAATTCTTCTTAGGATTTGCTAACTTCTATAGGAGATTTATATATAACTACTTTACGGTAGCTAAAGTACTTATAGATCTGATAAAGAAGGATAAGGAGTTTAAGTGGGTCGAGAAGGTACGGGACGTTTTCTGAATCTTAAAAGAACAGTTCATATAAGCTCCAGTTTTAGCTACTTACAACTCAGATCTAGAGATAGTTATAAAAACTAATGTATTAGACTTCGCCCTCGAGGCTTGCCTAAGCTAGAAATACGATAGTAAATTACAACTAATTATATACTATTCCCAGACGTTTTCGCCTACGGAACTTAACTACAACGTATACGATAAGGAACTACTAGTTATAGTAGCTGCCTATAAGTAATAGCAATCTTACTTTAAAGAAGTAAAACACGTGATCTAAATATAAACGAATTATAAGAATCTTATATCTTTTATTATAACTAAGATATTGAATAAGCAATAAGTTAGGTAGTTAGAAGAACTATTTACTTTGAAACTTAATATCACGTATCGGAAAGAATCGGAAAATATAAAAGCTGACGCTTTTAGCTAAAGAAAGGACTACTCGGGTAAACCAACGGAAAAGCCTAGAGTTATACTTAAGGTAGGAGTTAATGAGTTAGAATATAACTATAAGCTCCTCGCAACCCTTATAGTAATAAAAGACGATAACCTCGTAAAGCTAATTAAACACGTATATTAGACAGATGAATACGCTACGAGAGTATTGTAATTGCTAACGGCAGATTTCGCCTAAGATAAGGCAGGTATCTTACGTTTTAAAGGACTTGTCTATATTCCTAGTAAAATAAGACAACATTTTGTTAAGGAATAGTACTCGCTACTAGTACACGGATACTAAGGGATAGTAAGGACCTTCGAAAGGATCGCCAAAGATTACTATTTCCTAAAGATAAGAAAACATATTAAGAGAGTAATAAGAGAATGCGATCTATACGCGAAAAGCAAGTCTAGCTGACACGTACTATATGGACTCTTATAATCCCTGCTAGTCTCGCAACGAGTATAGGAATCGATCGCACTCGATTTCATTGTTAAACTACTGCTATCTAAGGAACTAATAATAAAGATAGCGTTTAACGCTATACTAGTTATAACGGACCTACTCACTAAGTACGGATACTTCGTCCCGTATAAAGAAGAAAGTAACGCCCAGGAACTAGCGTACGTATTCCTTAAAGTAATAGTAAGCCAATATAGGCTACTAAAAGAAATCATATCCGATAAAGATAAACTCTTTACTTCTAAATTTTAGTTATCCTTAATAAACTAGATAGAATTGAATTACAAGATATTTACAACCTTTTACTTATAAATAAACGGGTAAATAAAGAGACTTAACTAGTTACTTGAATAATACTTGCGTAGCTATATTAATAAAGAACAGAGCAATTGGGTAGAACTGCTTCTCTTTACTTAGTACGCCTTTAATAGCGCTAAGAACGAAACCACTAGCGTATTACCTTTCTTTGCTAACTACGGATTCGATCCGAAGGTATATAAATAACCGAAGAAGGACGGTGAAAACGCCTAATAAGTAATAATCCTTATAAACAAGCTCAAGGACTTATAGGGATAACTATTAAAGGATATCGAGTTCTTTAAGCTAAAAATAGCGAAATATATTAACTAAAAGCGTAGTATAGGACCTTTACTAAAGAAAGAAGATAAAGTATACTTACTACAGAAATATATTAAAATAAAACAACTAAGTACGAAACTGGATTTTAAGAAACTAGGACTATTCGAAATATTAGAGAAAAAAGGACCTGTTAATTTTAAGCTACAGTTGCCTTAGGGATCCAAATTACACCTAGTCTTCCACGTATCGCTGCTTAAGCTAGCTAAGGGAATAACACCCTTAGTAACAGACGAGGAACTCTAACCGGAAAACGACCCGGATATATATGAAATAGAAAAGTTACTCGATACCCGGATTATTACTACAGGTCAGCAGGAATACCTAGTTAAATGGAAAGGGTACAACGCTAGCGAAAACTCATAAGAACCTACGGAAAATCTAAACTACCCGAAGCTACTTCAACAGTTCCAGTTAAAAACCTAAGCGAACCCCAAGAAGTAGCGTTGCTAAAACCTAACACGGACCATATAGGGTTAGAGGGATCGAAGTTAGCCAATTGCTCGGCTAGTATAGGATCTAAAGGAACGGCAACATCGGTAAGCGTAAGGATAGCTTTAGCTTATGCTTTCGCTAAGCGCTCCTTTTCTTCAGTAGCCTCTAACTTATTCAAAAAACAAAGACCGCGACGTAGTATTTCGGTTGCTTTCGTATGAAACAATTCCCTTTGTTTGTTTATTTGAGAAATCCTTGCCTACTAAGCAGATAGTTACTTAATTAGCTTCTGCTGATCGCGCTAGGCTTCCTCTCACGTAAGCGAGAGGTCGGCTTTAGTTTACTCTAGCTTGCGCTAGTCACTCTTTAAAGAACCCTACATATCACACTTAGTATTCCTACTAGCGCGAATGTATTCCGTGTAGCGATCGGAGTCGGAGGAAATAACGTAGACCTTTTGAGGATCTTTCGTATAACAAGAATAAGAAGGTATTTTAAAGCTACGACGGAGGACACGAGAGAGGAGGTTCTGTTAGTTTTTTTTAAGATATTCGTAGCGGTTAGGTGGTATAATAGATAGGAAGGATAGTTGTTATTGGGGATCGATATTTCTTAAGTATGTATTTAAAACGCGGGGACACGTTAGGGTAGAAGGGGGATAGTGTTACAGCTGCTGTTAGAATAGGTGATATAGCCTTGAGGCTCGGTAAGGTAGCTAGACCCGCTTAAGGGGCGGCTTTATATAGAGAAGTTATAAGTCACGTGATAAGTTACGAGATGAATTATTTGGACTTTTTAAGTCTCGGTAATAATTTAAATGATTTAAATAATTTAATAAAACAAAAGTTTTATATAACTTAAGATATCTTCTTATTTAGATAGAAGCTTCGTACTTAACTTAAATATAATATCTTTATATATATTTAGTAACTTATAATAGTTATTAGTCTTGATTAATAACAGCGTCCTTACCTACTAACTAACCTACCTTCGCACTCTTGAGTAACACCAACCCGACCGTACGTTACAATAAGGTATGCAGCTATGAATTCAGGGGGGAAGAGTAGTAAGGAAAGGTCCTATTACTAAGGAGATACGACTAATAAGGACGAGTAGGCTAAAGAAGGGCTTAGATAAGCGATTTCGATCGGGTAAAGCAGCTGCAGATAGCAGTTACGTATATTATCAGAGGCTTCTCGGGAAGGGCGACGGAATAAAGTACGCTCTATTATACTAATATTATAACCGGCTAACACAAGGTGTATTATATTAAGGGCTATATCGCTTTTATGTATATATATAATAAGATTAATAATAATAAATCCTTACTAATAGTAATAGCACGGTTCTTATTATAACATGTAAGCGCTTTAGTAATCGCTTAAATTATAGATGTTCTGCTATTAAAGTAAGTAATCTAGTCTACTTATAACGAAAAGGATTAGGAAGATATTAGTGACTTTTTTTTCTATATATATAGCTAAGTATAAGGTTTAAATAAGTTAATAGCTATACTAGAGAGTAAGTTAGTAAGTGTTCTAAGTGTTCGCTTAATAATAAATAGCTTCTAGTATATACTAATTGCTATTAATAAGAAGTTCTTAAGGAAAAGGAAGGAACTAACGATTAATATATATATCTAGTAATCGAGCTATAGTAAAGAGGTAGAGAAGTACTATTACACGCTACGGGCAAATGAACTACAGAGATTAACTTTAGAAAACTTAGATGTATTTTAGGAGGTATTAACCTAATAGTATAAGTAGTAAGGGTTTTGTAATCGAGTAAATAAGGGCTCCTTTAATTATAGGATAATACTATAAGCTAGTATTAACTAATTGTAAGAAACTACTAAGGTATTATATTCTGCTTTCTATCGCTAGATATAGTAGCCTTTAGATCTTATAGTGTTTTGTAAATTAAAAGAGGCTATACTTATCTTAAGGCTAAACTAGGGCTAAGCTGATCCTAAGCAGTTATTAAGTCTTATAGTATATAAGTCGAGAGAATTTTATACTATAAGGTGTAAAGCTCCGCCTAGTACTATCCCTTATACTATAGTAGCTAAGGGATATAGCGCGGAATAGAAGGATAGTCGTAAGGGTATTAGAAGGGGCTTATCTGCGGATACTATTTATAAAGCGCTATAATAGATATATAATAGCAGAGAGTTTCGTAATCTAATATAAGGTAAGGCTATTAAAGTAGTAGTATTTTTTAGATAAGACTATATATATATTAGCGCGATTAGTATAAAGAAGTTACTAGTGTTTATTATCTTAGCTTATCTAAGTCAGAGGATAATTACGTTAGTAGTTATTCTATATATAGTATTATATAACTAAATTATTCGAGACTATTATAAGAGGGGTCTAGATGTAGCTACACTAAGAAGTGACAGCGGACTAACGAGGATAAGTGTAGTAATAGTTGTACTAGAGATTAGATAAAATAAGGACTTTAAGCTATAGATTCGGGCTCTTATTAATAGTAGCCGATTACAAAAGGTTGTTTTCAATAAGTGCTATTAATTAGTATTAGATAGCGCGTAAAGGCTGAGTTAGAAGAATATTGTAGCGCTATTCACGTAGGCAGAATTAAAGAGGCAGATAGTATAGAGGGTATTCCTATCTGTAACCCTTCTAGCGGAAATATAAGCTAACTTATATACTTTAATAGGAATAAAGCAGGTAGATATAGTAGAGATTATAAAACTAATTATAAGAGTAAATATCAAGTATAAGGTAAGGGTTATAAAGAGTAGGAAACGGTATTTACTAGCGTTAAGATAGATTCAGGAAGATATAGGTAGTGTTAAGATTTTAGTTTTTGTAATAGGGTTAAAGCTTAGTAGAGAATTAGCGGATAAGCTAAGAGTCGACTTTTATTTGTTAAATTTATCGGAGCTAGAGAAGGCTTTAGTAACTAAGAGGTTTTTAGCTGCAACTTCGGGAATATTAATAGTAATAATAGGTTTTAGTAGTAGTATAAATTCAGGCGCGCGTATAGTTGTATATATAGAAAGAGCGTATTTAGTAGTAGACTTCTAATAGTAGGCTAGTTGAATTAGGCGAGGAGGCGAGTGTAAGATAGCGATAATCTTAGTAGTAGAGGAAGACTTGAAATAGATAAAGGATAAAGGTACATAGTTTAGATAAGAAATGTTAGCGTTTATAAAGATAAAAGAGTGTTGAAAACGAATCCTTATAGCGGCCTTAGATAGAAGGCTTTATATAAGTTGTAAACTAGAAGAGAACTAATGCGATAATTATTTGTAAAAGGAAGTTACAGGTTCTAAAAAGGAGGAACTAAGGCACTTGTAAGCTGCAGCATAGGGCTCACTAGATGTAATATAGGCGTTTAATAATAGCGTACGTTAAAGCTTATTATAATATACGTTATTATTTAGATACTTTAATATATCTTTAACTTATGTATTAGAAATAATATTATTAGATTTATTATTATCTTCTATAGCTACAGAGAGTAGTAAGAGTTTAGAGTTGAAGAGGTCTTTAGATATAATAGGATTAGATTAGAGTCTTTTAGGGGAGCTATTAAGGAAGAAGTAGTATTAGTTGTTAGTAAGTACACGATAAGTAAGCGTAAAGCGCGTAAGAATTAAGGATATAATACTAACTTATAGAGGTTACTTATGTAAGTATAGATATTACTTAGGATTTAGTTTAAGTAAATCAGGTAAAGGATCTGAAGTCGCTTCTATTATAGTAGCTGGTATTTAACTTAGTAGATAACTTATTGAAATTACTAAAGGTGATATGAAGAAGGAATAAGTGTTTAAATTGTTAGTTAAGAGACTAAGGCGGATTACCTAGTTTATAAAGATATAATTAGTATAGCTACCTAATAGATAAGAAAGATAACTTAACTAATAAGTGTATAGAGTTGAAAAGTACGATTTAACATGCGAATTACTCGAGGCGTATATACTAAGGATATTATTTCCTAAATCTAACTTTATAGTATACCTTGTATATAAATAGAAGTTAAACGTACTTAAATAGCGACTTTATTAGGAACGTAATGTTTTTAGCTTTAAAGATTAATTGTTTTCGCTTTGTTTTCGTAATATATAATATTCGAATTGAAGTAATAGATCTAAGAGAGATTACGAAGATACTAGTTACTACTAGGGAAGGAGGGTTTATAACTATCTTATTAAAGTTATAGGTGTATATTATTTTTTAGCGCGCGCTCTTATACTAGAGGGCTAGTTAAACGAGTGCTTATAGACTATAGTATGAAAGATCGGTTAGAATATAATACTAAAGTAGATATAAACTAACTTACTATTAAATATTAATTAATACTTAACTTAAGGTTTAAGTAATAAGAAGAGAGTGAAATAATTAAGGAAGAAGAAGGAGCTAGAGGTTAAAAGAAAAGAAATAGCTTGATTTATTTTAGCAGCTTAGTAAGGAGGGGTTAAGAAAGAAAGATTATTAGTTATTAAAGAATCGAAGTAATTGTTAATAGAATAACGATAAGAAGCTTAGGAATTGAAATATTAATTGTTTAACTTGTAAGCCTTAAAATTTCTAAGAGTTTGTAAAATTATTTGTATTAAGTTAAATAAATGAAAAATATAAGGCTGAGATTTTATTAGGGTAAAGGAAAAGGCTCGAGGAATAACTTTAAATTGGATACAGCTAATAGACAATGGAGTTAGCTAGGAGAGCTCGCTTAATAAGTGGAGATATTACACTAATAGTTTATATGGCGAGCCTAGGGAAATCCGAGGGAAATAAACACAAGGATTTATAACGTATATTAAAGTTAAATCTAGCGCAACGTTTTATAACACTTGATTTCTTACTAGTAATAGAGTAATTCCAACGAGCTGGCGTTATATTATAGCAAATTCGGATAATACTATAGACTAAGTTTAGTAAGCCTTAACCTTAACCTAAGAAGTTATAAAACTTATCTTTAACTGAAATATTATAAACTTTACTAACTGGAACGTTATAAACTTTATTAACTAGAATATCGTAAACTTTATTAACTAGAATATTGTAAACTTTATAAACCTAGGAAGTTGAAAAGTTATCCGGATAGATAAAGTCTTAAATAATATTATAACTAAAATATTAGAAACTTTAGGATTACTTAAGAAACTAAGTGGTAGGACGAGTAGGGCTTAGGAAAGCGTAAAAACCCTAATAGTAGAGGAGATCTAAGAGCGTAGGAGCGGAGAACGCGAAGGATCTAGTTTAGGTTGTAGATATTTAATAGCAACTCGGAAGTGAGAGCTAATAGTAGAGGATTTAATATACTCTATAGACTTCTATCTAGTGAAAGAGGTAAAGGTCCTTAAGTAACAGGTTATACGAATCCCTTAAGCGTAGGAAGATTACAGTAGGTTATTATAAAGGAGGTAAGGAAGTACTCCGAGGAAATATGAAAGAACTGCGGGTATAGAGCTTGCTTAAGATAAATTAAGTAGATAAGATAAGAACTCGGTATTAAGAGGAGTTGTTATAGGATAGTTAAGCTATTAATCTTACGGAAAACACGCTACTATATAAGATATAGAACTCCCTGTTCTTAGAATTAGAGTCTCTTACTCCTAGCTAGTTTAAAGAGGTTAAGATAGAACTCTATAATTAGATAAGAGGATAAGTTAATAAGCTAAGTTTCTAGGCTAGGGTTAATAGAAGTTAGCTAGTATTTAATAGACCTCCTCTTTTATTAGTAAGACTAGGAGTATTACTTTTCCTAAACTAACTCTTAAGCGATAGTAGATAGATTTCTCACGGATTTAGTATTATAAAGTACCTTTTATAGATTTAGAGATCTAAATTAAGATTATAGTTTATTATTATCTATAAGAGTATATATACTAAGCTAAGGCTAGCTTTAACTTAGCTCTAGGATTAGATAAAGATATAGTAGTATAAAGAACTCTTAGAATTATTAATAGAACCCCTAGCGAGTCTAAGGTAAGCTAGTTAATATTAGTGTATAGTAGCTATTCTAGTAATAGCGGACTAGGTAAGACCTTTAATATATATATTAGTACTAGGCGATAAATAATACAAATATGAACCCCTAACCCTAAACCTGGCGAGTCTAAGATGAGCCAGTTGACGTTGGTGTATAGCAGCTATTCCAGTAATGGCGAACCAGGCGGGACCTTTAATATGTATGTCAGTACTAGGCGATAAATAGTGCAAATATGAACCCCTAACCTTAAGAAAAGAATGAAAGGAAAGTCGGCTCTTATACCGAAGTAGGCTTGGCAGAGCCGCACCCGGTGAAGTGATATCCAACTACTAAAATCAAGTGGCCCTGCTATAGTATAAAATTATATTTATATAGTTAATTAATACAGATATCGTGTTATTACAAAAGAGTAAAATTTAAAGAAGATATAATAATAAATATCGTATTATTACTTAAGAAAATACAATAATAAATATCATGTTATTACTAGAAAATAAGATATAAAAAGTATAATAACAAATATCGTGTTATTACTTAAGAAAATATAATAACAAATATCGTATTATTACTAGAAAATAAAATAAAGAAAGTATAATAATAAATATCGTGTTATCACTTA
>JALRMC010000136.1:0-14191 GCA_026120085.1 Cadophora luteo-olivacea
TATACTTTATATATATATCCTTTACTACTTTTTAATATTAAATAAATCTTTGTGTTTTATCTATTTCTTCTAAAGTAATTAGCTTTTTTTTAACTTTTAATCGTTCTTACTTAAAAACTGCTTTTGCCTCTTAGTGTACTATTTAAACTAGTTTCTCTTTATTAGCGATAAAGTAAATAAGATAATTCTCTAGCGATATTTCTGAACTATTTAAAATAAAAACCTTATTTAATTCTTTCCTATCGTTAGATTCCTCCTTCTTATAGGTTTTAGTAATACTAAGTGTTTAAGTTATATTAACTAGCTCTTTAGCTTTATCCTCTTATACTTATATAGTATAAAGTATTATTAATCTATTATATTCTTAGTTATATTTTTTTTTAAATAATAGTATTTAACTATTTCCCTAATAAGTTCTAAGAGCGTTTTTCTCTACTCTTATAATTCCTTGTAAAGTAACTTAGCGTTTTATAATTAAAATATATCCGGTTTTATATATATTTATTTCGCTGCTATAGTAATAACTCTTTTTATTAAGTAATGTTAAGTTCTATAGGATCTTTATACTCTTTAGAGTAGTTCTTACAGTTCTTTCTCTCGCTTATCCTTTTATAGTTAGAATTATACTTTTCTTTTTTCTTTATAGTTGTTATCGATCTTATAGGTAGCCTTAATAAGTGCCTCGAAAGTGTCTATAGTACTACTATATCAAAGCAATTCGTCTTTAACGAAGTCCTTCAGATTTTTATAATATACGTAACTAAGTGTTTTATCTTCTTACTTCGTACGAGTAGAATAGTGTTAGAAGTCCCAAGGATAAGTAGTTACTAACTTTTTTTAATAAAGTATCTTAATAGCCTATTCTACTTTCTTACGTTTATTTATAACTTTAAAGTTAGTTTTAATTTTTATTACGAATTCTTCTTAAGTACTAAAGATCTTAATAATAATATCTTTTGCTTTATATTCGTTAATAAATCTGTTTTTATTACTTTATATAAAGTAGTTTTTAAGGAACCTTGTAATTTAATTTAAAGTTTTTCCTTCAAGTAGTGTAACTACTTAAAGGACTTATTTAGTTTCAAATCGAAAGTAGTCTTTATTAAACTTAATATATAGTTAAAGTTAAAATAAGAACTTATAAAAATAATTACGTTCTTTATTAAAAGCCTTAATAAACTTATACTTAAATTTCTTATTAATTTTTTTAACTAGTACTAGTTTCTCTAGGAGGAATAACGTAAGAGTTATTCCAACTATAGAATTTATTATTAATCTTATGTATACGCTAGTACTTATTAGTATAGTACTTAAAGTGTAATATATAATTAAGCTAGTGTTACTCGAAAGTGTAAAATAAGTTAGTAGGTAAGTAAGGATATTGTTACTAATTAAGATTAATAACTATTATAAGTTATTAAACATATATAAAGATATTATATTTAAGTTAAATATAAAGCTTCTACTTAAATTAAAAAAATATCCTAAATTATATAAAACTTTTATTTTACTAAGGAATTCTTTTTAATATAGAGTCCTTTAAATTAGAGTCCCTAAACTCTATTATATACGGATTTTATTATATAACTCTTGCTGTTTCCTAGTCTTAGTTTTTCTATATAATAAAGCTACTAAGCCTTAGGGCTAAGATACTCCTAGCTTATATAGCTAATAACTAACGTTTGTAACAATATAACTGTATTAAGCCTAATAGCGCTTATTAAATCGATGAGATGTCTTTAGCTAACTCCTTATGTAATATAGCTGTTGTTAACGACATTGTTATAAAACATTTTTTAAAGACGAAACGCGCTAGTTTCTTTAAAAGAAAGTGGGGTATATATAAAAAGATTATATAACTAAACAAAGTGTAGCCGTTTTATGATATCGAGTTCAAGATTATAAATAATATAAGTAAGAAGGTTTACCTACTTTGAATAGTTTAAGGAGATCTTAATTTAATATCCTCTTTAGCATATTCTTCTTCTCGGGTTTATTAGCTCTTTTAATATATTAATACAAACGGAATTATCTAGATATAATTGTAAAATCGCTTATTATAAATAACTTCACAACTAATAAAGAAGTAAACGAAAATAACAACGAAAATAGTGATAAAGAGTATAAAGTAAAGAAAAGAATAATAAAGAATATTAAGCTTAAAAAGAAGCTGATAAGGATAACTCTTATTAAAACAAAAGCTAATAAGCTTACAATACGTTGTCTAGTTAATCGAGTTCTACTTTTAGCGTTTATTAAAGCGCTTATTTTAAGTAAGAAGCCGGGAAATTATAAAAGTAGCGTTATATTGGCTTATAAAATAACACGAGTAAGAAGGTTAGGAAAGAGGAACTTACTTTTGTTTCTTATTTTTGAAAGTAGTAATATACCGCTTAACATTATAACCACTTTTGATATACTGTTTAAGTTAAGGCTGGACCTAAGAAAGAGCTTTTAATCTCTTAGCTTATTTTAAGGAGTAGTACTAGTAATAGGGAAATTAAGCTGTTAATAAAAGACTCGTTTAAATAACTTCTTTTTATATTAAAGCCTTTTCTCTTAATAATACTACTGCGATTCGTGATATAAATTTCTAGTGTTTTAACTTGTTGTTTATAAAATTAAAATCGTTTTAGCGCCTTTTTCTTTCTCGGGATATTCCTTATTTAGTAAGCGTTTAATATTGTTTTAATAAGAAATCAGTAAGGATATAATATATTTAAATAATTATATACTTGTTAAATAATAAGAAGTAAAAGAGGCTTTACGATATGTACTTTTACGTGATTTTACTTAAAGGGTGTGTTTTACATCTCGCGAGGCTCTTTAAAGCTCCGTCTTCCACGCCCTTCTTTAATTAGTTTACATATTAAATTAAAAGCCTCTGTTTAACATATATATTATAATAATAAAAGTCATACTTATTCTTTAAAAGAGCTTAGAATTCTTTATATTATAACTTTTAAAAGCTTTTATATTTAGGCGACGATAAATCTATTATCAAAGGTATTTTTTTATTAAAAGAAAAGTATTACGATACATTTAAGATATTGTAACTTACACAATCGGCTTCGCTTTGTCTCGCTTAAAAAGAATATGAGCACAGACTATCTCCGTCATTCTTGGCTTCTGCCGCAACGGGCCGCGTCCGTTAGTATTAATCCACCACTCCCAAACAATATCGAAAATCTAGAGATATAACCCGGGACACGAAGTGACCAACACTTCTCTGAACCACTAATGTTTAGAGCACGATACAGTGCCTTAGCCGGAGGGTCACGGTACTATCACGTGATCATTGAGCTGTTTCGCTGAGACTACAGACGAACCGATTAGGTGACTGTAGCTGTTTATTACACCCTATCTAATAACTCCATATAGCGAGCATAAACTCCTTGTAAAGTTTTAGGAAACCGGCACGATTTCGTGCATATCGTCGGTGATGGTTATAGCATCCTTCTTCCCAAAAGAAAAGGCAGCTGCAATCAGCTGCTCGGCATGGCGCAGACTGTGACACTTCTAGCATTTCACAGAGCATACTTGAGGATAGCCCAAGGAACTTGGTATCCAGTCGGCTCGTATCTGGATACTGCACAGGCCAAGATTCTACGCATCCCACGTTAAACATTCTGACAACACAGCAGCGGGGCAATCACATGCTCGACAGCGAGATAAGCCCAAGGAGAGAGCTTCCCCATATGCAATACAGCAAGCCTTATCTCCACTGCAGAAGTAACACACCTTTTTTTTGGATAAACTCACCCAAACGCTGCAATGCAGAAGCTACCTGACAATCAGAATCCTACCTCGGTTGCAGATTTATAGTATCACCATTTGTTTGGATACCCCCACACCCTGCCTGTGGATTCTAGACTAGGTGAGGTTAAGAGGATTTAACTCGGACTGTCTCCTTCTGTCTCCTTCACTTTTTTTCCTATTCCACGCGTCTTTCATATTAGCTAGTACACAATGGCCAGAAATGAGATAACCGGAAAGCTGAGAGATCGCTTCATCCATGGAGCTGTTCTCTTGTATCTCATAGATCCTGTTCGAGGCGAGCCAACAGCTTATGGTCTTGATAAAGATTCAAGTCTACTTGACCATTCCCGAGAGCTGTTTCTAAAGCACAAATTTCTTGACTCTTTTGCCCTTATCTGCGCCATCAAGAAGGATCCAAAGACGGTCTCAGCTGCATGTCTAGAAGAGAATCAGCCAGGAGGCACAGTAGTCCGAATCGCCAGCAATGCCGGGGTATCCGAGGACACAGTTAGATCTCTACAACGTCTTGTAGACATGGTCAGTAGCAAACCTATGAGAGGTATGTTCTCATGTCAACCACCTCATATAGGAGCTAACACTGCAAATATGTAGAGCTTGACCCCTCTGAATTAGAGAGAATTGTCCTATTCGAGATTATTCAACTTGACATTGTCAAGATTCGAGACTACATGAAGCTCTTGAAGACTTCGCACAATGTTTTCGATGTACAGATCCTGGAAGTACAATCTAGACTAGTGAATGTAGCTTCAGAGACAACTTCGCCTTCGATTCGAGAGTTCCTAGATTGGTTTGAACAACTCTTCTCCATCAAAGATTTGCCAAACGAGCTAATGCCGACGGTTTTGCTGGGTTATATCGTTTGGGCCCAGAAGGCAAAGAGAGCATATTATAAGTATCTTTCACTTGCTTTTGCCAGTCCTAGAGGTTGTCTACCCCGCTGGGTGAAGATAGTCTTCAAAATCGGGCGATACGGCATTGCTGCGAGGACTTTGGTGCAAACCTTAATCTATTGTCCTGCTTTGTTCGATTCAATGGTGGTTGAGTCTGTATCTGCGCCTCCAAGAGTGCAGTACGCTCTCCAGGAAGAAGAGAAGTCGCTTGAACGCGTATTGCGCAGAATACCAGAAGTTAGGGTAGAAGACGCAATACCTCGTCTTTCGAGTATCTGGGGAACCGATGACCCCGAGACCATCTTCAGAAACTCATGTCCGGAAGTGCTAGTTACCCACGCTGAAATACAGCTGATCAGCTTTTACGACCACAATCCGATCCTAAGACCTCATCTCAGGTTTATAGGGGTTAGCAAGAAGTCCTGTTATCTATGCTGGCGGTTCCTCCAGAGTCATCCAAGCGGCTTCTGTGTTTCGTCGTGCCATCAGAAGTTGTATCCATCTTGGATACCGGCTCCGTCGACGGATCTTAAAGTATACAAGAAATACAAAAGGATCACGCTGGACATGAGCGAAATGATGGAGGAGATTGCAAGAGAGGAACTAACTGTTCGTCTTGGGCTAAAACGACTTATGCCAGCAGACTCGACGGCTGGTGTGTCGCTTTCTGGCCTGACTGAACTGGGAAAACAGAAAATCACAGATTTTGCTGGGCGTGGTGGGGTCAAGGTCAATTTTGGCTCTGCCTCTGGAGACGCTCCTCCACAGCATCTTGAAGCTCTGGCCAATCTTGAGCGGCCATCCAACGACTCGCGATACAGCAGTGCCAGCGATATGGCATCTACTCGTAAAAGACAATACCCTCTGGAGAAGGAGTCCGCCGAGTCTTTCTCGTCGATGGTGTTTCGTTTCAAGGACCAGAGGGATGAGAAGAAGCAGGACATCATCATAGTTGACAGTATACTTGATCCTAATACTCAACTTCCGTCGTGGTCGAAACTTGTCGATCTCCTCAATTCTGAAGACAGCTTCGGGCTTGTGTTCCGGGACTCGGATTTCTTGCTTATTAACAGCAATATTCGGATTCGGAATGAGAGACAGCTTCTTGCTTGCTTACAATGGCTACTTAATGAGGGTGTATGGAACGCAGAGGCAATGATCTGTGACGGTTTGTTTTCAGCTCAAACTTTTGCGGGTTAAGGAATGACCGGGAAGTACAAAATGACTGATGATGAGTCTTAAGTTCAAATGAAATGTATTGCCCCACGCGCTTCAGGTAGCCATCACACTCTTGCCACCGTCTGTTGTCAACCTGTTCCTGATTCTGATATTCAGATAGCCAGCCCCAAGTCTTTCAGTCTCTGTTTCTCCATCGCTTTTTTGAATCAAACCTATCATTGCAGCTGGCGAAAAGAGGAGCGCATGTCCGACACGCAATTTAACGATCTCATCAAAGATCTTTGAGACTTCACCCTTTTGAGTCCTCACATATGAGCTTGTATCTCTTTTGGCATCATTCTCTGGATTCTGTTCCGGATGGACTCCATGATTCGTGCCACCTGCCAAGTGGTTCTTGAGGGCCTGCATCCAACCTGGCGAGGTAAAGCGATGAACAATGGTGGTAGAACATAGATCGAGTAACAGGGGGGATATTGTCGGCTCCTGGGTTGAAATGACAATGCGTGCACCAAGGTGACGTTGTAGTCGAATCACCGATAACAATGTATTGGTGAGTGTCAAAGCCTCTGGAGAAGCGTCCATGAACTTTCAAAAATTAGTGATCATGAAGGTAAATCATGACTTGCACGTACCTTGTGTGCCTCGTCAAGAGCGATGACGCGACCCCGGTCACTGCTCTGCTCTACGAATAAGCTTAAGCAAATGTTAAATAGCGAACATGCAGTCTCAGGTGTTACGCAGGGGCAGGATAGGTCGACGATAGTGAGGTCACCAGACTAGGGTATTCAGCAACGGCGTAGGCGAAGTGCGCATTGTATACATACTTTAGAACTCCAGTCATGCCCACCTGTAAGCAAAGACTTGTTCTTTCTTTGTCCACTCGAGTAGACTTGCGTCTTAGGCATGAAGCTCTCTAAGGCATCGAGACGCTGCTGCAATGGAATGGTCTGGGCAGGAGTCAACCCACTATCTATGACTTGATTCTTAAATTCGCCATAATTGAACTGGGCCCCACATGCTTGCTGCACAATGCGCATTTCTCGCAAAATTCGGTAGATGGTGTGTATATAGAGAGGTACAGGCTCTCCGCTCTTCACAGCCATTAATTCGAGCATTCTTTTCGTATTCAAGTCCGACTCCTTGATTTGCAGAGGCTCGACTGCAACATTGAGATGTCTGTATGTGTTCTAATTAATTAACCGTTAGCAGTTGGAGAAGGATGGGAGAAGGTCTTCTGGCATTTAACTCACCCGAATAGTACTAAGGTTCGTAGGAGAACAAAGCACCTTTACTTTGATCTCTGGATCTGAAGCCAAGAAAGCTGCCTCGCATGGCGAGCCTCCGTGATCAGAGATGAAGGTGTCATAATGGAACACCAGGCCAGTCAATGGGTTCGGAAGCCTTCCTGCTATAGAGCTGCTCAAACAGTTCTCTAGAAGGCATGAGAGGGTATGGCTTTTTCCGGAGCCCTGGGAGCCGCAGATAAACGTACTCGAAGGAGTAGCAACGTTGAAAAGTATTCTTGGGTCGGGGCTGGGGAACTCTCCGCTCTCCTCTTTGGCCTTTAAGACTTCAGACAGTCCCCCCAATAGACCATATTGGGGGAATGGCTTTGGATCGCCGGGAGACAGAAGTGTCTCGGCGTATCTTAGCATCGGCATGACGAAAATTGGTGTGGTTGTTATCTCCGGAAGTGTATATTGACTGGGTAGCTTTCGAAGGAGAGTCAAATGTTGACCAAGGAGCTGCACTTCTTCTTTGTCACGGACCGAGTCAGCCGTGGCAAGAGTCCAAGTTGTAGAAGCATTTTTTGGCGGATGTTCAACTTGAGTTTCGATGTTGTGCATGGTTTGAATTTAGCCTCTGCTAGCTGGAAAGGTGGTGAAAAGTGAGATTCAGGCCAGGATGAAGAACAAAAAACCCTCGGAAACGTTTAATTGATAAAATAAGGAGGAGGGGTGGAGAGGAAAGGTTTAAGTAGGAGAAAACTTTGCTGTGCAGGCTAGAGGATCTCAATCCATGACGTGTAGAAAAGTCTGGCGGGTTGATCAACACTCTCTAAGAATTCAGTTCAGCTTTGGATAAGCTTCTTTTTAAAAAGTAATAAGCAATGCGGGCCACGCTAGTGCTCTAGGGTATTTCGTTGAAATGACAACCGACAGAATCATTATTGGGTTTTATTTATACTCACTATTTCAAAGGCTGTGCTTTCACGCATCTCAGAACAACAATACATATCACAATTACAGTCCTCGCCGTGACTAGCATCTTTTCTCGACTTGTGACATCATATATTTATTTTCCAGAAGGCATCGTGAATTTAACCGTAACAAAAAATGAGTGTGGTGTTCCTCTGAACCCAATCAAAGTCCATGTCCACGTAATTCCTTATGAGATTTCTTATGTCTGTTAAGCAAATCGTCCCTCGGGAAACCAATACCGTATACCTCCGACCACTTGCAAGATTTGATCATGCAGAAGAACCGCTGGGTACCGGGAAATTCACCGGGGTGTTTTGAACTAACGTGGTTGTCAAGTGTTTTCTTGTATCCGAACCCCTTAGCAGCATAGTAACATAATGGATCGGGGCATTTGTAAGGTCTCGTGTGGCGTGAAACATGCTTGCTACAAACATGATATTAGGTCAAGAATCTATCCAGAAATTATGAAGAACTTACTTTAGCTCATAGGGCCGGGAGAAAGTTAGGGAAGGACATGATTCGCAAGCGAGTTGTGGTACGCTGTTCCTTTGTGGGTGGGACTCTGCAATGTTATTGCTATGAAGAGGAATAGATGTTGATTCTTTGAAGGGAGGTGGTAATAGAGACTGATTCTGACTATCAGCATCCTGGATGCGGTCGCGGGTAGAGTCGTCTTGTGGCTCGATCTCGGGGCCAAGCTCGTTCTGATCGGTAGTCGAAGGGTAGTGTCTGTTGTCTAACAAGGCGGGATCGATTGTCTCATAACTATACGATACATCTCCTTGGTGATCCGAACCAAAGTTATCGCTGATAAATGTCGATGTCTGCAAAGGCTGGGCATCCCACTAGTGGGAGGATGTCCCAACTGAATTCCAAGCCATGACGAAAATCAGAAGATTTCTAATTCCGGATCGAGAAGATACGAAGAGATGAATTGAAATGAAGGATGGAAATTCTTTCGACTATTACAAGAAAGGAGGAATATTGCAAATAGTCGAAGTAGTTTCATCGATGGTCGTGAATTCTTAAATCCGGGCATGGCCTTAACTCGTGATGTGAGCGATTGTCGGCCTCAATTTTAGCGTAATGCAGCTAGACATCAGCTCGACTCAGCCAGGCATTCTGGTTATCGGCCTCAATTTTAGCGTGATGCAGCACATGCCAGCTCTTCTTAAACAGATATTCTGGCAAAGGAATTCGATTATTAGCCTTAATTTTAGCGTGATGCAGCTAGATATCAGCTCGACTTAGCCAGGTATTCTGATTGTCGGCCTCAATTTTAGCGTGATACAGCTAGATATCAGCTCGACTTAGCCAGGTATTCTGATTGTCGGCCTCAATTTTAGCGTGATACAGCTAGATATCAGCTCGACTTAGCTAGTTATTCTGGCTAGATATCTTGATTATCGGCCACAGGTTTATCGGGGATGTTATGAAACGCCAGTGGAAAATGGTGCCCAGATATTGTCGTGGTTGGTTTCGAACTTGGCGTTGTCCAGTTACGCAGAACAGGGCATAAGTTGCTAAACTCTTCAACAAAATGCGAAATTAGACATCGTGGACTGCGATTCTTAAACATCCTGCTAATCAAGCGTTGATGTCTGCTCACCGATGCTGTCAGCCTGGAACAGGTCTATAAATCGGATAATACGTAAAGGCCGCTCCCGATTGATGCGGCATGATGTCAATATGGCATCCTTAAAGAGCAGTGTAGTTAAGCCGTAAGCTCAGGAGTGATTCAGCTACGATGTAACGCAGATTCATAGGAAGCTCTCCAGGATTCTCGTTTGTAGCCTCTTGTCATTCTTCAAGACTATCCGTCTCCGTAATGACATTTACCAGCCTGCCTTATCTCCTCGAATTATTCCCACTTTTGGAAGGATCCCGAACTTCCATCTACAAAGAATTCGCATAGGAAGAATAGTATAAATCCGCGCCTGCAAGAGTAACGTCATTGATTCGGTCTCGACTGGAGGCCATTGTGGTTGGGCCCATCGCAGTTCGCCAGTCGGACGGTTGCGTATCGGATATTTTAGTATTTGTACGGCCAACTAAGATATTACCGGCAACCGCAGCAATTGTGACCCAAAGAACTTAAGCAAATAATTATTAATAATTATAATAAGTATAGAGACAATAATAGTTTGGAACTAAATAATAATATCGAACTTATATTAAATAATAGTAAAGATAAAGCCTAAAAGCTTACTTAAATTCCGGAATTAAGCTTACTTTAGTTAAAACTTTCGGGTTTATAAGTAAGTGAAATCTAAAAAGTAACTTAAAAAGAAGAAAATACTTACTAAATTACTTATAACTTTTAATATTAAATAAATATTGTGACTAATATTATTTATAAAAAGCTAGATATAATTAACTTATAGGGACTAGCTTAAGCAGAAAAGTATAAGGTAATCTATTAAAACTATTAATATATTAAGTAAAGATAAGTAAAGATAAGTAAAGTATAAGGAAGTTCCTTAAACTTATATATAAATACTATTACTTAAAGATATACTAATTATTTACTTAAGGCTAATATTAAACCTTAGAGAATTATAAGAAATATTAGCTAAAACTAACTATAATAAGATATAGGTTTAAGCTAATAATAATCTTCGTACTTATTACAAGGCACTAAACTTAGTAATAAGATAAAAGATAAGAACCGGACTTATTTTCGAAGTTTTTACGAAGTATAATACTAAGCGAGTCTAAAGGAATATTCTTACTAATAAAATATACGATAAGTACTACTTTACTATTATACGTTATTTAGCTACTATTAGAGATTAATATCTTATACTAGAAGTTAAGATTAAAGTAGTTAAATTTCAAGCTATAATAGACTTAGGAGTATAAGGGAGTTTTATATCTTTTACTATTATACTTAAATATTATTTACTTACTAAAGTTAAAGGTAGTAAGTATACTTTAATATTTACAAATAGTAAGGTTACTATTAATAGTTTAATCAAAGTTTAAATTAAGCTTATTTATATAAGAATTACTAGATACTTTAAAGTAATCTAATTTAATATCGCGAAAATTAGAAAGTGTAATATTATCTTAAGGTTACTATAAATAAAGAAGTATAATTTTATATAACGTACGGTCGGGCTGGTGTTACTCGAGAGTACGAAGGTAGGTTAGTTGGTAGGGACGTTGTTACTAATTAAAACTAATAACTATTATAAGTTATTAAGTATATATAAAGATATTATATTTAAGTTAAACACGAAGCTTTTATTTAAATAAGAAGACATCTCGAATTATATAAAACCTTTGTTCTATTAAGAAGTCCTTTTTAACATAGATTCCTTCTAAACTAAAGCCCTCTAAATTTCCTAAACTCTATTATATATAGACTTTATTATATAATTCTTATTATTTCCTTGTCTTAACTTCTTTATATAATAAGACTACCGAACCTTAAGGCTAAGATACTCCTAATCGATGTAGCTAATAACTAATATTTTATAATACTATCCCCCTTCTAATTAATATATCTTTATATTAACGTTAATAATAATAAAATCTTACGTCCTAATTAACTTTATCTCTTATCCTTTTTATTATATTATTTATATCTTATTAAAAAAAAAAGCAATATATTATACTCGTAATACATATTAAAAAAGCGGGCCGCGCTATATAAATATACTCCTTCTATTAATCGTAGTCCTGAAAATATTTCCTAAATCTCTAAGAAGGCGCTCGTTATTTAAAATATATACGTTCGAAGAGAGTATATAATTCTAGGAGTTATCTTATTAAACAGCTGCCTTTAAAACAAGTATATTGTTTTTTCTTTCGCCCTTGTTTTAAGCGATTACTATCTCTACCTTTAGAACCCGCACTTAAAGTCTTTAATAACTAGTTTTCTTAACTTTTAAACCCCGATTCTTTTATAATCGATTTTAATTCTTCCGACCTCTTATAGTCTGAGTTTCTTTCGGGTGATACTTCCTAAGGGTTACCTAAGTTTTTAACTAAAACCGCTGAAGTAACTAAAAGTAATTCAGGTTTCTTATAAGTTCTTATAAATTCTTCTTCGCTTTATATCTCTTCTATTTAACTAAGTATTTTTATTAATTTATTATAATAGTCTTAATATTAAGTAGCTTTTTTACTTTATATACGTTTAAGTTATTTTCCAGTTAAAGTTCCTTGTTTATAGTTAATAATATTAATTCTACTACGGGTTTTAATAAGGAAATATAAAACATAAGGTATAATCGCGACTCCTTAAGTAGTTATAATTTAATATTAATAAGTCCTATTTTTTCCAGTATTTCATATAGTCCTAGTTTTTTAAAATCCAGTTTAATACTTAGTTGTTTTATTTTAATGTATTTACATAGTAAGTATATTTTATCCCTCCTCTTTAGTAGAGGTCCTATACTTCGCTTTTAATACTATATTTCGCTATCTTAAGTTTTAAGAACTTAATATCTTTAACAAGTTACAACTAGAGTTGTTATAATCCCTTAGCTAATACCGTAGCTTATTATACCTTAATATTATCTTTCCTTAATTATCAATACGCCTCTAATTCGTAGCCATAATTAATAAAGGAAAGTGAAACTCCTGTAGTTTCACTTTTCACACTATTATAAGCGAATTATACAAGCAGGAAGAATTTAACTCAATTGTTTTACTTATAATTAATATAACTACGTAAGTACTATTCGAGCGATTAGTTAAGTCTTTCGGTTTATTTATTTGTTTATAAGTAAAAAGTTATTAACATTTTATAATTCAATCCCATCTAGCTTATAAGAGAGGTCCAAAACTTAAACGTAAACAACTTATTTTTATTAAATATGATTTCTTTAAGTAACTCGTATTAACTAACTACGTTTTTTTAAAATATATACGCCAGTTCTTATACGTTACTTCCTTCTTTATAAGGTACGAAATACCCGAATTTAATACAAAGGTTTATAATTACCTATATTAAGTCGAATTTAGTTCTTATTATTAATTCCTTCGATAATAGTAATTTAACTATAAAGTCGAATGCTATTAACTTCTATGCCCTATTTATTATTAATAAGAACTATAAAAGTCCGTAAGGTATATACTTATTCGCTTTGCTTTTTACATATAAGTTGTATTCTCCTATTATCTTTTCGATATTCTTCCTTATTCCTAAAAAGTAATAATCCCGAGTGATCTTCTTAAAAGTCCTTATTATTTCTTAGTGTTTATATACTAGCAGCGAGTACTATTCCTTAATAAAGTATTACTTAATCTTACTAAGAATATAAATAAGTCCTTTAAAGCGTAAAATACCTACTTTATCTTAAATAAAGTCTTTTATTAGTAACTATAATACTCTCGTAACGTATTTATCCGTTTAATATACGTGTTTAATTAATTTTACAAGGTTATCGTCTTTTATTACTATAAGAGTTATAAGGAATTTATAGTTATATTCTAACCTATTAGCTCTTACCTTAAATATAACTCTAAGCCTTTCCGTTAGTTTACTCGAGTAGTCCTTTCTTCGGCTAAAAGCGTTAACTTTTATGTTTTCCGATCTTTTCTGATACGTAATATTAAGTTTTAAAGTAAATAGTTCTTTTAATTACCTGACTTGCCGTTTATTTAATATCTTAGTTATAATAAAAAATATAAGATTCTTATAATCTGTTCATATTTAAACTACATGTTTTACTTCTTCAAGGTAGTAACGCTATTACTTATATACGGCTACTATAACTAATAATTCCTTGTCGTATACGTTATAATTAAGTTTTATAAGCGAAAATATCTAAGAGTAATACGCGATTAGTCGTAGTTTTTTATTATGTTTTTAACTTAAATAAACCCTTAAGGCGAAGTCTAATATATTAGTTTTTATAATTATCTTAAGTTTTAAATCGTAAGTAATTAAGACTAGAACTTATATAAAGCGTTCTTTTAAGGTTTAAAAGGCGTCTTATGCTTTCTTGACTTACTTAAACTTCTTGTCTTTTTTTATTAAATCTATAAGTATTTTAACTACTACGGAGTAATTGTATATAAATCTCCTATAGAAGTTCACGAATCTTAAGAAAGATTACACCTTTATAACTATTATTAGTTTAAACTATATAAATATAACCTCTACTTTAATTAAGTTTATATAGATTC
>JALRMC010000137.1:0-13351 GCA_026120085.1 Cadophora luteo-olivacea
ATAATATTATCATAGAAAGCTTTAGAAACTTGATTTTAAATCATTATTATTAAGCTTAATTAAATCAAATCTTTTCGAACTTCTAATCGATTCTTTTAATTCAAATTAATTATTAATTCAAATAATTATTCATATAGATATTATTAATACTTTTAGTATATACTATTTTTAAATTAAAGTTATTAAGTGATATATAACGTAAAGCTCTCAAAACCCCTCGCTTATCACAGGAAGAGCCGTAGACTAAGCTAGTTATAGTTAAGCGAACTATTCTAAGCTATTTTAAGTTAGTATAATTATCATGTGACTACTACTCAAGTAGTAATCTAGAGTAGTAGATTAGATTAGATTAGATTATAAGTAGTAATATTTATAACTAGATTAGATTAGATTATAACTCACTACTCTACTCTAATCTAATCTATTTGTCACACTGGCCAAAGCAGACCACTCATCAACGTCATCCCCAGAGGCAATGGCCAACTCGTTGATGGAAACGCTCTCATCTACTTCCTCAATCCTCACATTCAATTCTCGTCACACGCCAGCGTTAGCTGGTGAAATATCAACTTTCCTTTGGTGAAGAAGCCCAAGAATATCAGAGCAGTAATCCGGCCTCTATCATTCACGCCATCATCACTTCTGGCAGCTCAGGTGGACTGCGGTGTTGTGGCTTTCCAATTGGTCATCAATATTCCCAATCTGATGGACCTCTTTATCGTCCACGGACCATTGACCTTCGTGCTTCTCCCAACCACAGAAAAGGTTGTATCAAGTCCTAGAACACGAAAAAGACCTCAAGTATAACGGCAGCAGAACTCCTCTCCTAAGCCACGTTTGCAGATTGCGATCCATGAGTCGAATATTCCCCGAAGAGCGAGCCAACAGCAGAAAACTATAATCGAAGTTGGGGAACACGGGATCCAACTGTGCTGGATATGCCTGATGTAGGGAAACTGAAAGACATGAAAGTTGATGTTGCGATCCTCGACTTACAGTGGCGTGGTGAGTCGTGGTGTGCTCGGGCTATCGTTGGGGAAGCACCGATCCTGGCGTGCGATGAAGTGATGATGGAGAGCTACACCGGCGGTTTGAAGTTGACGCTGATGCATTTGTACCAAAGTCCTTACAAGTCATTGTATTAAAGAAAGGGGGTGGGAATGAGTAGACAGAGACTTAACTTCTGACGTTTTCCGCTCTGGAAAGCACAGAATTTTGGTAAATCTGAAAATATACAGTGTCTTGAGTCCGCAGTATGGTGGAGATTACTGCCCGCTGAAGAGGTTTCTTAAATGGTGGCCCATGGTAGCATTTCCGCACGGAGGTTCTGGGCTCGTGTGTCGAAACTCGATCTAGCAAAAGTAGAGTTGGGAATTGAAGAATTGTCAAGACTTTAATTAATGCTCTTCTGACGATGGGAGACAGGTATCACTCGATGTCTCCTATTAGACCAGTAATCCGAATCTGCATTTTGCCTGAATGCTGGGATGACATCCGAGTGGGATGATCTTGAGGTGAGGGTCCGACCAATCGCTCAGAGACGCCGAGACATCCAGCGCTTTTCAAGTTTTGGCCTTGCTTAAAAGATTCATTTTCGTACACATATTGGAAGTTGGAATTGTAGGTATCCATGTTTTGCGAGCACTTCGGACTGGATAAATGTGAACACGATGAGGGGTATTGACATGAATCTGCCATCTGATTGGCCCGCTTAGAGTTCCGGATCTCGGCTTGCTCAGGGGGAGGGGTAAAAAGGGTAATACCGCCGCACAAATATTCTTCCGACTTTAGATGTAGTAGCCAGGTACAGGACTACCTTCCACGAGTCACCTCTATTTCTCGTCCGATCTTCGAATCTCCGTCGACCTGGGTCAGAAGCTAGAACCTGGTTTTCAACGTAACGGGCCGATCTCTCCTAGATTCCGAAGCAATTGCGGGGATTCCCCAGTTTAAAAACAGCTGGACGAGAGCTTCATAACTTTAATATGATGACGGGCAGGGATAACAACAGCAGATTATTTCTCGAATGGTCATCTTGCAGGTACCAACTGCGAGATGTCCGAGATTTTGCAGCTGCCAGAGGGGTTCTTTTGGAAGGGGAGCAGATTATAATGAGCTGGATAGCCAATCTTCAGACATCACGCTCGTCCCGATCCCTTCATCTCTCATCATGAAGTTCCTTCTTGCTGGATGTGCCGTGCTCTCAGTAGCTGTGGCTGCAGATGTCAAACCATTGTACAAAGATCCTAAAGCTAGTGTCGATGACAGAGTCGCAGACTTGCTGTCTCGCATGACAATTGAGGACAAGACGGCGCAGCTTATTCAAGGCGACATTTCAAATTGGATCAACACCACCACCAATGCCTTCAATGCGACAGGCCTCGCCTGGAATATGGCCACAAGGGCAGGTCAATTCTATGTTGGATACCCAGTTCCTCAACAATGGATCGCCGAAGGTGTGAAGAAGGCCCAGGACTACTTGGTACACAATACTACGCTTGGTATACCTGCTCTGGTTCAGAGCGAAGGTATCCATGGCTTCCTCATTGGCAATGCGACTATCTTCAACTCCCCCATTGCTCAAGGCTGCTCTTGGAATCCAGATTTAATGAAGAAGATGGGTGCTGCCATTGCTCAGGAGGCACTTGCTCTTGGCGTGAACCAGATATTTGCCCCTCTTGGGGACCTGGCAAGGGAGCTGAGATGGGGTCGTGTGGAAGAAACATTCAGTGAAGATGGGTTCTTGTCTGGGGAGATGGGCTACTCTTACATCACTGGTAAGAATCTTAAAACCTGGATGGAGATTCTTACTTACACAAAGATCAGGTATGCAAGGTGGAAATGTTAGCGCGATGGTGAAGCATTTCGCCGGATTCGGAACCCCAGAGCAGGGCCTCAACGTTGGCCCGTCCCACTACGGCGAGAGAGAATTGCGGACAACATACCTCCCATCGTACAAGCGTCAGATCATCGATGCTGGTGTATATTCAATCATGTCCTCCTACTCGGACTTTGACGGGGTACCACTCGTTGCTAGCCAGCATGTCTTGACTGATATTCTCAGAAATGAGTGGGGTTATAAATACTGGGTTTCTAGCGATGCTGGTGGAACTGATCGCATCTGCGCTGCATTCAAGATGTGCCAAGAAAAGCCGATTGACAAGGAGGCTGTCACACTTTATGCCTTGCCTGCTGGTAATGACGTTGAGATGGGAGGAGGATCATACAACTTTGCCACTATCCCCAAATTGGTGAAAGATGGGAAGTTGAGCATCGAGACCGTTGACACCGCTGTTTCACGTCTGCTAAGAGCCAAGTTCGCACAGGGACTGTTCGAGAATCCCTATCTTGGAGTTTCAGCCAATAAGGCAGCTTCGAAAATCCACACGAAGGAGAATGTCGCTCTCGCGAGAGAGCTTGATGCCGAGTCAATCATCCTTCTGGAGAACCATAACAATGTTCTGCCTCTCTCAAAGAAAGCCAAGGTTGCGGTCATTGGTCCAATGGCACATGGATACATGAACTATGGAGACTACGTGGTGAATGGCAGCCAATACCGGGGTGTGACTCCATTGGATGGAATCAAGGCTGCAAGCAAAGGAGGTAAGATCATCCCCACACTATCTTGGCTGTGGCTGACCATGTAGTTGTAACATACGCAAAGGGATGTGAACGTTGGTCAAATGACCAATCGGGGTTCGATGAAGCAGTGCAGACTGCTTCTGCTGCCGATGTTGCCGTTGTGGTTGTTGGAACTTGGTCGGTGCGTAAAGTCGTTCAGCTGTCTGAGGCATTAACTAATTATTTCAGCGTGATCAACTCCAACTCTGGCAAGGATTGAATGCAACGACTGGTGAACACATCGATTTGTCTTCACTGAACCTTGTTGGTGCGATGCCCCACTTGGTAAAGGCAATCATTGATACCGGTAAACCTACTGTCGTTGTTTTCTCATCTGGTAAGCCAATTACCGAGTCCTGGATCTCAACGGAAGCATCTGCATTAGTCCAACAATTCTATCCATCCGAAGAAGGTGGAAATGCTCTCGCCGATGTCCTTTTCGGATCTGTCAATCCCAGCGGAAAGCTCTCTGTTGGCTTCCCTCACGACGTCGGCACCTTGCCCATTTACTACGACTACTTGAACAGTGGCCGAGGAAGCTCTCCAGGACAAGAATTTGCCAACGGGACTCTACAGTTTGGATCTTCGTACGTTCTGAACACACCTATGCCGTTATACGAGTTCGGTTACGGAAAGTCTTATTCCAGCTTTGTCTACTCAGACTTCAAGCTGTCAAAGACCAACGTATCGGCTTCAGATTCGATTACTGCTACGGTAAAGATTACGAATAACTCAACCAGAGACGGAAAAGAAGTTGTGCAGCTGTATGTGAAGGACTTGGTGGCATCAGTTGTGGTGCCAAACATTCAGCTGAAGGGATTCTCGAAAGTGATGGTCAAGGCAGGAAATTCTGTTACGGTGAAGATCCCGCTGGACATCGAGAAGCTAGGAGTATGGGATATCAAGATGAAATATGTGGTAGAGCCAGGTGACTTCACAGTGTTAGTTGGAAGTTCCAGCGCAGACTTCAGAGCAAACACTACATTGACTGTTGGTTGAAAGGGCTATTGGCGATTTAAGCTGACGTAATTGAATGGTTTTAACCTTGTAATTGGTATATCTTGTGGCATTACCAGATTTACCCTTGTCATCCTGCTTATTTGAACTCGGTGATCGACAAGCATACAGTAGCTTCGATATTGTAGTCATTTTGCAAAACGGAACTCCAGAAAGTAAAAATCCTAGCTGACCTCACCCTCAATACAGTTTTCCCATGCTCGTCTCACCTTTCTCGGACTCGATAGGTCTGGCCGAATATCTGCAATGGATATCAATTCCTGTTTCTGAGTGTCAGCTTCAGTATATCTTTCAAATGCTGAGAACACCAGGCCGACTACTGATCCTTGTGTTTTCCAGGCTTCTGGTCTATCAGAGAGAGATAGTGAAAAGAGTTCAATACTGTCTGTTGCCGTGCCAAGTCCAATTCTCGATTAGGTTGTTTATTGACTTCCTGGATTCACCACATTGCCATTCATCCTCAAAGTCGTACGCTGAACACGGTGGATCAAGTTTGGAAATTCTGTAAACCTTCACTCTTGGTTTCAAAAAATTATTGCTGGCTTGTAAATGTCCATACTGAGAATTCGAGCTTCCGAACACCTCAGCGTTTAGACAGAACCCCGCCCCCACTTCTGCTCTTGGCAATACAATACGTTGTAATAAAAACCTCGCTATCCGAGGTACAAAGGTCCCTTATAGTAGTCGTCGACCCCGTCAATAGATTATGTTGAGGGAGCGCAATTTTCTATTCATGTCTCTCGGCCACAAGCCAAAATAAAGGAGATTTATGGTGCTTCTCGGGGATTCGGTCCAAATATCACCGAAGGGGAAAATCCCTACAAAGGTTGAAGAAGGATTCTGCATTCTCTCACACAAACACACGTCTAACAAATCTGTACAGAAAGAATATGAATTCAACGAAGAATTTCGGCGCTGACCTTTCCTGGCCTCTTTGGGATACTGAACCGGTGGAGGGCGCTTTCACTCTTCAACCACACCAGGAGCCATCGAACACCAACGGCGTCGTCAAAGACGTTACAAGACCTTGGTTATTTGGATACAAGGCACACAAACCCAATGGCCGAGCTATTTTGATCCTTGGAGGAGGTGGCTATGTTGAGCTCATGGTTGGCAGAGAAGGCGTGGCTGTCGCACACTGTAAGTATTGCAATGACGATGAGCTGTCTCCAACATTACAAGTACACTTCATCAAACGTTCTTTGAAAGATCTCATACATCCTTAGAATGACTTTGAACTGATGCGACCGATTGATAGGGCTCGCGAGTTTAGGGTTCAATGCATTCGTCCTTGTGCATCGATTCCCGACGGCAAAAACAGGGGCTCAGGCCCCAGTAGACGATGCTCGCCGGTCCTTGTGGTTGATCGAAGACAGTGGGCTATCGAAAGAAGGGTTGGGAGTTTGCGGGCTGTCATCTGGGGGTCATCTTGCCGCCTCACTTCTCGCTTCGTATCCTGATTCCTGGAAATATCCCAACCTCGCCGAAGCGACTCCTAAGCCGACTTTTGCCATCATCGGATACGGACCGATATCTACGAATGCTGTTGGTAGAACTATCATTCCTGACAAAGCAGCACTTGCACCTCCGGAGAAGCAGGAACTGTACAACACTGTCCAGCCGGACGTTCAGCTCGTGTCCCCAGCACCCCCTACATTTATTGTCTATTCTGGAAACGATCCTATCGTCCCTGTGATCAACGCCTATCGACTGACCGAAGGCATTACCAACGCTGGAGGAGTTGTCGAGTTACATGTTTTTGCTGATGCACCGCATGGATTTGGTATCGATACTGCAGATATCCCAGTCTCGAAATGGCCTCAGATGTGCGAGGCGTGGTTAAAGCAGAATGGTCTATTGAAGATATAGAGAAACCTTTCGGATATAAACTAAAATAGATCGTTTAGCCGGTCACTGTTATTGTTGTCTTGTACTTTAGTAAGATAACTCTTCTTCTTTTTTCAGAAATCTATTCAGTTCAGATAATAACAACAGGTCTGAAGAGGATCATAATCCACTCCAGATAGAACAACGATCAAAATCCACTTCAGATAGAACAACTATCATAATCTACTCCAGATAGAACAACCCTATGATTTATAATTCTGGGTCTTAAGTCCAGATAAATATTCTGTGTAACATGCAATTTTGGAATTACCAGCTCAGCAGAGCTTTGACCGGTAGAAGAGCTTGAAAGATGGAAGCTTTAGAGCCAGTTTGTCCGTAACCAGCAATGATACTTGACTGAGTTGAGGTGGCACGAGGAACGACCGTCTGCTGATTCTGGCTGTGGATCTGCTGCCGCTTGAATTACATACTCTGGAGTACCTGCATTCGTCTTCGAATCTGGCGTTGCAATTATTGGGAACGGTCCAATTCTTGGGTTTGAGAAATGGGGGCACCTTGCGTGTAGGAGTGATTACTGTTCTCTGGGCGGGTTGCTGAGACGTCACCATTGATGGCAATACCTCCTGGAGTTCGACATGGCTTGTACGATCACCGGAAGCCTCGTTCTGAACGAAAGTCTTGTTCGCAGCAAGGCTGTTCTTGTCCTAATTGTCGTCTGCTCCTGCGTTGATGTCCCAGGGTGGTGCCTTCTCGACCTCGGTGCTTTGGGTAACGTTGCCATCTGCCGAAATACCCCAGGTACTATTTGCAATCTTACTCTGATCCCAACTGCTGTTTGCGGCTGCCGTTTGATCTTGGCTTTGCTGGTTAGCCTGGGAAAAGGCGTGGCTCAAGGCGTGACTCAAGACATCGACCTCCTGGCCTCGGACCTTTGCCTTGTGGGACTCGTAGTTGTCTACGGTGATTAGCTAAGATGAGTATCTGGGATATCGTTTGCCTGCTGTTCAATGATCCGACTGACGTCTCGAAAGTAGCGGAGCATGCGTTCCAGGTACTGAGCGTCGTGGATTGATCCTGCCTCCGCCGAAGAATCTTGTTGTTCCTCATCGGTAAGAACCCGTTCTGATTGAGGTGGGGGACCCTTCTTCTTTCGACTCTGAATAGCGGAATCAAAGTCCACCACCAACAGTAAGCCATTGCGCTGACGAGACGAGACAAGTGTAAGGCGATGGAAGTTGGCACAGAAGCCAACTTTGCCACCCAGCATATTCACCTACCATCCCAACATCGTTCAATGCTCAGCAACCCTTCCATCCAGGAGCACCCAATCATATATGGTCCCAAACATCAGATGACGATGGCTGAGACATCGTTGGAGGAATTCGGTCGCCTTAGAAAGGTCAAAAACATTTACAAAGTCTGATGGGAATCCTCTCCTAGAGTACCAAAACATCCAATGGAGGATCGAGCTACGTACTCCGTCAAATCACCTGGGCATAGTAGCATCGAAGTTCGCTTCCCTTGTACCACAAAGAATTCATATGCTTGACTGAGGTGTAAAGTACCGAGGATGACGCGAGACTTTATTATGTCTGTCTGCGGAGAGTGTTTTTGCCGACAAGTACTTTTCTCTCGCATAATTTGAATGGATTTGAGGAAGATCCAGGTCTAATAACATTATTGGAGCTACAAGCAGAGCAACATGAACACATGTTGCTCTTTTCTAGCTATGGGATGAACCTTGACGGAATTCTTTTTTACAAGAATCCCTTTGCTACTCATGCTTCTTTCCTCCGACCTCCTCCTCTTGAGAATCTGCACTCGACGGGTTCGTCTTCGCACTTCCGGCATCTGCCTTAGTTATCTGACTTCTTCTTGTCAGAGGCAGCAGTCTCTTCATCCGCAGCCGCAGTCTCTTCAGCGTCTGCAGTGGCCTCCTCATCCGCATTGGCGTCAGCCTCCTCCTCGTTGCCATCTGCTGTCTCATCTGCAGCAGCGTCCTCCGCATCAGCATCCGCGCCATTATCTGCAGCCGCTTCTTCATCTGCAGCAGCATCATCCGCATCTGCGCCGTTGTCTGCAGCCGCTTCTTCATCTGCGCCGTTGTCTGCAGCGGCCTCATCGTCGGCGCCATTATCTGCAGCCGCTTCTTCATCGGCTGCGACTTCATCATCCGCAGCGGCTCCGTCGTCGGCGACGGCTTCATCATCAGCAGCGACTTCATCATCAGCAGCTGCTGCTCCGCCAGCATCTGCAGTGCCGGAACCGATAGTTGCATCAAAAGGCAAAGCGGTCGATGCAGCTCCAGCATTTTCCTCGTCTATAAGGTCAGTCAAGTGTCAAAAGATGAGATGATCTCGGACTTACCTTGCGCGACGTTGTTAGCAAGCTTAGTCTTCTCCTCTTCCAACTTGGCAGGATCATCCCCGGACGCGGTCAACTTTAGCACAGTTGCCTCAAGCTTGAGGACCTTGTTCTTAGTCTTGCCAACCTCAAGAGCAGCAGCCTCGTCACCAGTTGCAGCTGCGATGGCATCGTTGTATGCCAGCTCGGCGTCGTTGGCAACTTGGTTGACTTCATTGAGGAAGTCAAGATCGGCCTCGTCTGGTGTGGCTGGTAGCTTGTCCAGAACAGCGTCAGCTTCGCTTAGAGCGCTCCCAGCAACTCCTCCAGATATGGAAATGGCATCATAT
Source organism: Cadophora luteo-olivacea (assembly GCA_026120085.1). Classification (NCBI taxonomy): domain Eukaryota; kingdom Fungi; phylum Ascomycota; class Leotiomycetes; order Helotiales; family Ploettnerulaceae; genus Cadophora; species Cadophora luteo-olivacea. The sequence continues at coordinate 9,180 of JALRMC010000137.1, forward strand.
GTGGTTGCACCGAAGACTGCTCGCTTGTTGACAATCGGAGCGGCGATTGAGAGAGTTGCGAAAGTGCTGACAATGAGAGTAGAGTAATGCATGTTGAGGATAGTAATTGATGTGCGTTGAAGTGGTAACAGCGAAAGAAAGACAGTCCAGCTGATTAAAGAATGAATGAATAATATTGGAGAAAAGGCAGCACAGCTGTTGAGTGAATGTAAAGAAGATGATGGTTGATGAATGAATTGAAGTATAACAGAGGGGATATTATTCAGACTTATACATCTTCACAGACAAGGCTCTAGATTTGGTCTCAATCGATCCTAGATGCCAAGTATACAAGCCGTTTGATGGCCTCTTGTGAAAACCAGCTTTCTTGTCCAGTGAGCTTGGCTTTCGCACGGATGCAAGAACAGATCGCAATGGTGATTGAAATAGCCCAACCAAATGAAGATCTTCCCCATATATCGTCGGATAATCTGCCAGATGAATTAAAGTTTCGACGTTCCTTATGCAAAAGCTAGACGGGACGTTGTTTCGGAATTGCCAAGGTGTACGATGCGCATCGCCAGGCATGTTTCGCTCCAGAATCGCAGGTATTTCCCAATTCCCGATTCAGCGTCACAAATTTCAGTGGATCTTCTTCGCTCTGGCGTTCTGAATCCGAGGAGCGATTTCTGTATGGAGAAAGGAAAATCTGCCATCCGAACACGAAATGGGGAAGCTCAGATGAAACGTCCCATCTCACGACGTGAGCGCCGGTTTCAAAAACACTTGGCAGTCTGGCAAGGGCTTTGCCAAGTGCGATCTGCATCAGTGATTACGGTGTGGCCTCCTCCGCGTCGTACACTTTTTGGATCGATCCTGCGCGTGGAGAGAGCGAGTATTGGTATTGGTAAAATTGCGACTGAGTGAATTACGGTCTGTAACTAAGTATAGTCGTCCTCGTTCTCGAAAGTGATCAGGTGTATCCATTGTGCCTGTTGAAGCAGGTCGCCACAGGAGTGAGGTTCTCATCCGAAAAAGCCATGATGGCTGGTTTCAATGCAACCGGGGACCCGGGAGGAAGGTGTGATTAGTGACAAGGGAAATCGTCGCAACCGGGGATCTGGGAAGAGGGTGTGATCACAGTTTCTACTGTGCCAGCTTGCCTTCTGCACGATTCCAAGGACTGGATCGGTATGCTGCTTCTGAAACATCTTTGGCCCGACTTCTGCTCTGACCCGGTTGATTCACGTATCCAAATTCCGATGCTTGCCTGTTGACTTTTCGATGCCCGCGGAGGTACAGCGGTTACCTTTTCCCTCACGTTTTCCTTTTGCATTTGTTTTGTCCCTTATAACAACAACTACAACAACTAGGAAAAACTGTAAAAGTAGATATGTTATATTTGCCTGAAGTTAGGTAGCACGGATTTTTTTTTTTTTCGACCGCTGTATATAAAGTTATGTAGTGTTCAAGTTGAGGGTTTGAAAAGATCCCCTTGTTGACATAGGGGAAAAGATAACCGCTATACCTCCGTATAACATCCCCCAGCTGCCTGTTCAATCCAAGTCTCTTATTGTGATATATGGGTCAGCCATGATGTTGGGAGTAGGCTTGGCCTGTTCATTACCTGTAACATCAGTGAGGTTAAACAACCTGGTATTTTGCAGGAAAAGGCCGTTGCCGGTAAGCCCTACACATGGCTGCTTCGGACAGACTGGAATGTTAGCGATTTCTGTTAATCGCAGCCGGCAAAGCTCACTAGACAATGGCAGACCCGCGTTCTCACGCCGACGATGATGCTGTGTTCCAAAGGATTCCTTCCTCGCCAAACCCAAGTAGTCAACGACCGCTTAAGATGCTGGTCTTGCTTTGCTATCGGAAACTTGTACAGACGCTCTCGCGTTGACTGTAGGAAGTTTACCTGTCGAGTGGCTGAGCCATGCTATTGAGCCATATTTTCGAGTGTGGCGATTTCGACTGCCATTCTGGTCCAGCTTCCCAGGCCCCGCCCTCAATCCCCTCCACCCTATCATAGCTGCCACTTTGTCTGCCTTTGCCCATCATACAACATCAGAATTCTCAAAGATACTGTTGTAGAGCTGAATGTCATCGAAAGTACCGTACTCTTTAATTGATGGAGGACTCCCATCGTCATGATGCAGTTCGAAGTGCGGATACGAAGTTGGTTGGCAAATCTGATATGAAGCTCGATGTTACCAGCTACGAAACCATACCAATATATTTTGACAGGTGTTCTGAAGTGGTCGGCGCTTCAATGCATCACGCGAAGGATATTCGGTGGATCGGTGTCAAGTTTCAAATCTTCGAAGCCAATTTCGCGTTTCCAAACTTCAAGCTCTGTACTACGCTTCAACCTCAGCATCCGATATCAACAGTCACTCGGAGTGTTGAGACGTACTAAACAGTACTCAAACCGAATAAGTGACGTCAGGACATAACTATGGTGGAAGGGTTGGCCAACGAGCCACAATCTGACAATGGTGAATGCTGGAAGCCAGGAACCCGAAGGTAAAGCTGAGGCCGCCGCACAGATTCCGTTGATACCAATCTCAGTTAGCTCGAGATGCAAGGCCACATGTTTGAGTAGGATTACGCCGCAAGCCTTTCTGCCTTAATCTGACTTTGCCATCTCGATTGATCAAATGGCGACAGCAGGTTTCGGAGCCTGGCCCTGATGGCTTTCGATCTGTCAGCAATCGCCATCTTAGTGGTGCCAGCACTCTGGAGGTCTCGTAGAGCTTCCAAGTCAATCTCGCATGAAGCGCAAGCTGTGGAGCACAACTGGTGTCTTGGTCTTTACGCATGGGGAGCACAAGTACTCCTTCGGCACCGGTGCCTTTGGTCAAGCTGCTGGCGCTAAGTTGGAAACTCAGGATATTCCTGTCCAGTTCCTCATCAACAATCCACCAGAGGACGCCGTTGGAGTTCCATACACAGGTGTCATTGTCCGTCTCCCCAAGGCCACCGACACCGTCCTGACGTATGGTCTTGGTGCTGGTGCCAAGCATCACACCATCGAGCTTCGATTTGCTTGTGAGGTTGGAAGCATTGCTTACAAGTGCCTTGATCCTGATGCCCCGGAGCTCGACATTCTCAAGGAGACAAATCCAACCCTCGACCTGAAGGAGAAGATCATGAATGTTCGCTTTCGCATTCATCTCGACGACCCTATTCGCCCTTACATCCAAGGTCACAATTGGCCGAACATTCCATCTTGCGAAGCAGGCAAGGTTGTGAATTCTCAAACCCAACGATTGCTTGAGGTAAAGGTATGGAACTTGTTTCTTCCTTACCCTCCTGCCCTGGAGTCTCAAGTGCTGAGCGTCGGCAAGATGTTTGCAGAGAAGGGCACCGGTACTCAGTTGAAGCAGTACATGTATCGTGGTCGTCCCCAGTAAGCGTTCCCGCACGCTTTCGATCTTCTCAAGCTAACCATCGAGCAGGACAAACTTCGACAAGGAGCAATTGAAGAAGTACCGCACCAACAATACGGACATGCTCGCATACCCGGACCGGTACGATTCTGCCATCCGTAATTGGGACTGGCAAGAATACCAGGTGCGCCACGGTTTCCAGGCCCTGTATGATTCCCAATTCACGACCGAATACATCGAGGCCTTGAGAAATCAAAAGATCGAGTCGGTCTGATTTAAGGACCCAGATCACAAGCACTCATATCTCGTGTCCTTTGACCTTGGCGAGAAGACCTCCAACTCGTCCAAGCTATTGAACGATGATGAGTCTGTCGAGATTGTGGTCCAGCCGCGCATCTACCGTGACAGGAAGGGTAAGAAGATTGCAGATGTCGACGGCTGGGAGGCCACTCATGTAGAGGCTGCCGATGATATGCCACACGTCGGCGATCATCTCCTTCGAGTTACCCCTCCTAAAGGCTATGACAAGGGCCTGTTCAACGCATGTGAGAAGTGGACTGCTGATGCTCCCCTGTCAAGCATCTACCTGAAAGTCACAGATTCGACGTTGTCAACAAAGACCAAGATGAATGCTTTGCATGAGGTAGCCCCACCAGTCGTTGGCACTGGTCGTAGGAAGAAGAAGCAATCCGACGATGAGCTAGTCAGTGATGACAAGGAGCAAGACCGCCCGGGGGGGGGGGGGGGGGGGGGGGGGGGGGGCGGGGGGGGGGGGGGGGGGGGGGGGGGGGGCGGGCG
>JALRMC010000138.1:0-13310 GCA_026120085.1 Cadophora luteo-olivacea
GTAACTTATATTCATATTTTCTTAATAATAATAAAAGTCGGCTTATATTTCAAATAATTCAGAAAATATGTTTATACTTTCCTTTGTATTATCAATAATAAACCTGTTAAATACTTATTTGAAATAATTATTATTAAAGATCGTATCAAGAAGACGATATCTCTTTATTAAAACACTTATAATAATAAAGTTTTTGAACGTTTTGATACAAGTAATTATTAAAGTATTAATACTTGACTTCTGTCTAGTTTGCTAGTATATAATACTAAATAAGAACCAATTAATATTATCAGAAGCTAAGCTTATTGATTAATATATAATTCTTTATAGTACTTAGCTAACTATACTTATTAAGATATTATTTATATTTATTTACTACTTAGAGAGTTTCTTACAAATCGTTCTTTTATATATTTACATTATAAAGGGAGTTTTATAATATCTTTTAAAAACGCGTCTTTAAGTTATATAGATAATTTGATTTCGACTAAAAAGAAAACTATAAAACTCGCGTTTCTTATAGTAAAGTTATCTTCTTTTTCTTTAGAGGCGTTATATATATTATTAATAAGAGATAAACTTATATTATTTTCTTTACTCTAAAAGTTAAATATTATATTATATATAAGTTTACGTAAGAAATAGTTCATATCAGAAGTAGCCAGCAGGCTACGCCTGATACGGCTAGAGTGCTCGCCTTAAGCGAGGCTTGACGCTCTTATATATTATAAAGTCCTTTAAGGACTTTCTTAAACCTTATTTATCATTTTTAAATATATAAACTATTATTAAGCTTGATCTTTTGTTATAATATAAGATAAACTAAATACAAATCTTACTCTTTTTTAGTACTAGAGAAATAAAAAAGCGTTAGAAATTTTTATCTTATAAAGTTGAAAACAGCGATTTTAAAGTAAAGCTTAAGTCTTTACTAACAAAACTTAATAGTATATAAAATAGCTTCAAAACGCGATATCTAGCTTATTACTACTTAATATTAAGATAAACTTACTACCTATATAGTTACTTAATAAAGCTACTGTTAAAAGACTTCATTATAACATAAGTTAAGTCGCGTATAATACACTAACTATAAGTTTTTTTTCCTTTTTAAATTTACTCTGCTTTACTAATAACTCTAAAATCTCGATTAAATGAGATATATCGAATTTACTATATAATACGCGATATATAATATGAAACGCGTGTTGAAAGCGTAATAAAAAACTTAATACACTAAGATAAAAAATATTATTAAATAATAAAGAACTTCGAGATTTTAAACTTAATACTTCTTTGATTTTTAATAAAACCTCGAAGACACTTATCGAACGAAGTACTATTAACGTGTAAATACTACAGCTTTCTATTCTCCTTATGCTTTCTCTCGATTAAGAAAACAATAGTTTTGTTGACTCTTATATTAAAGTTTTATTACTTAAGAGAGCTTAAATAAATATTATTTTAAACTTCTTCTTTTAAGCTTAAAGCCTTTAAAAGATTAGTAATAGAAAATTTAGAAATAAGTTCTTTTACTTAACACGTATATTAACTAATAAGTATAAGCTTTTAGTTATAAATTAATATTACTGTATTGTAAAATGTAAAAAGTAAAAAGCTTAAGTTAACTGATATATAATATTATTTACGAAAGTTTAACTAAACTTAGTAAATTAAAATAAAAAGCTCGTTATATTTAATAATAAGCTATATGAAGTTATAAAAGTTTATAATTTTTTAAAGTAAAGATTAAACAATTAACTTAATAACTTCAAAAGCTTTAAACTCAGTCTTAGCTTAGTTACTTTTCTTCTTTTAAAAAAAGCACTTATTAACACTTTACTTCTCGACTTATTCTTATTTAATAAGCTACTATTAAAAAAAGCGAGAAGTTACTCAATTTTAAATGTTTTACTAGAGAACTAAGTGATATATATTTTAACAAATAATATAAAAAGATAATTACTAGCCGGTTCCCTCTTATTTTACTCGGGGTTCGTTAATAATCGAGCTAAGTAAATATCACAGCCAAGTAAAAGTGTTATAACTTAGGTTTATATTAAGGAATTAATTTTAATATGTTCTTTACTTAAACCGTAACGTAAAAAACAATTATTTAAATGAATAATTAACGCCTAAATACTAAATAATATATAATCATTTCTCTCTTAAATACTATTTATAAAATTAGACTTTATATCTTTTTAGTAATATTGAGTAGTAACAGCGCGATATCTTTAGACGTATTAGTAGCTATATTATACTTTAAAAGTATATTAATATCGTTGTTATCGATATAAGACTTAAGTTAAGTTTGCTAAGAGTTAGTTAGAGCTTATAGAAGACGTAGCTGCTTAACGTTTATTTTAGTATTATTATCGAGCTTATTGAAAGACTTAATAGTAGAGGTGATATATTAAAAATAATAAGTGTTTAATAAAATAAGGTAAAGAAAAGGAAGTAGTCTAAATTCAAAGTTATTTTATTAATAAATAAAAGCTTACGCACGTTAAAATATATAAAGAGAGTAAAGGGATATGTATAACAGTTTTAGTAGTATTTTGAAAAGATAAAGAAAGGTTTAATCTACTAATCTTAAACGAAACTTCGACTTTAAGAAATATAAGTACTTTACTAACTTTTACTTCATATTTCTCGAGAATTTAGTTGTTTCGAACTATTATAATAACTTGATTTTTATATAAGATAAAGCCTCGATTTATATTACTTGAAAAGTTTATAAAAAAGGGTATAAATATTACTAACTAGCTCTTTTATTCTCTAGACTTTGATCTAAAAATACTTACTTATTACTTGTAAAAAAAAAGGCCTAACGCACGACGCCTCGAGTAGCTATATTACGTTGGTTTAAGTGCTAGGCTTTTTTTACTTCGTCTTTTAGCGTATTTTACTCCGTAGGCTCTCCGAAGGCTTTCGGAGTTATATTATTTTCATAATTAATAATAATAATAAATTATTTAATAAGTAATATTAAAGAGAATATTTAGAAATAAGTTATTTTAATTATTTAAATTTTTGATTATTTAAAATAAAAATATATTTCTAATTATTGTATAAAATAAGTTTAATAAACATACTTCATTCTATTAACTTATATCGGGGGGAGACCCCCTGAGCCCCTCCTTTTATTATTTTTATTATCATTATTATTATAAGCAAATATCTTTAAAAGAAAATCTAAAAATCTCTAAGGTAATTTGAAAAGTAACTTATTTTTAATATATTATAAGTAAATTAAAAGTAATCTTAATTTTAAAAGGTGCATTTAAAAGCTAAAAAGTAGTATTATAATAATTTTATTTTATTTATTATATAACGTTATTTATCTTTATAATACATGACTTTTTATAAAAAAGTATTAATAATTTTAAAGTTCGCTTAATTACAAGAGCTCTTATGACTCTTATACTTCAAAGTTAATTAAAGCGCTTAAGTAAAGCTTTGTTAAAAAGCTCTGCTTACTTTATTATATATTATAATCGATCTTTTACTTTAATAATTCATAACTCAAGAACTACGCTAGTTATTATAATAAAGATTATCGATTTGAAAAGCTCTTAACTTAAAGATTAGACCCGTGTTTTAATTATTAAAATAAGTTAAGGTTTCGATTCAATACACGCGTTTAAAGTAAAAGCTGGATTTTTCAGTGCAGTTTTCAGTTTTAGTGTTTCTTATTAAAGCTCGCTTTGGTTTTTTTTACTTATTACCAATAAGAAGCCGCTATTTAACGATTTTAGTAAGGGGTCTATGAAAAAATGAAAAAGAGCCTTTTATCGTATAGAATTTATTATATAACTGAGACGTGATATTAATGATAATATTATTATTTCGCGATATATTACTAGGTTGGGCAATTAAATATACTTAAAAGAAACTTAAAAACACGTGTTTAAAGATATTCCCTAAGCTTTAGTAATTAAATAAGAAGTCGGAAGAAAACCGAACTGCTATAAAAGAGGCTTTAAAAGAAGCCTAAAGTATAATACCTGAGTATGTCAATTTTTAAAAAGTTAATAAAGTCTAAAAAAGCAAGTAGCAGCATGTATTATAGTAAATAAGTAACATACGAAGTACTAAGAATTACAAATCGCGATTTGACTAGCGTATCTTATTTAAGAGACTTCGACAATTCTTTTACACGAATTGTTTTTTCTATATAATTAGTAGTTATTAAGATATCACTTAATAAAGGTTATTAATTACTTCTTGATTTTCTTGTTTCATTAGTGTTAGCTTATACTTCTGACGAAGTATTATAACACTCGATTTCGCTTAGAAGGAGGTATATTAGCTATTGTAAAGTGGTAATAGTGTAGTAGTAGTATAGTAGTATATATATTAAAATAATTTAACGTTAGAGATAATAATGTTTATTTTTACTTAATTACTTAAGTCTTAATTTATAATAGAAATCGATATTTCAAAACGTTATATTTTAAAACAATATTTAATTCATAAGATAAAGAATTCTTATCGGAATCGATTCTTCTTATTAAAATATTAATAATATATCAAATAAGTAGGTGTAACAGTCTAATATTTACTCGGTGTAAATACAGAAGGCTATATAATCTCTAATAATCGAGAAGTAGGTATATCACGTAGACAAGGTAAGACAATTATTAAGTATTAAGTAAGGAATACTATTTAAAGTTAAGCACAAAGTTCCTATTTAATAGTAAATATACTAGTTTTATATAAAACCTTCGTTCTCCTTAGATCCCTTAAGATATTAGATCCGTAGATTCTTAAATCTCTCTTCTTTTAATAAAATCTAAAGATCTAGGGATTTATTATATAACTTAATATCTACTATAATTTAAATAACTATTATTACTAAGATATAAGTATATAATAGTACTATTCGCTATATTATATTATTCTTTAATTAGTACTATCTTATTAATAGTACTAATCCTTTATTAGTGCTAAAACCCTTATAGTACTATTTATTTAATAGTACTATTAGTATTATAGTACTAACCGCCCTTTAGTGCTAAGAGGTCCGTAATACTATTCCCCTCTTAGCTTAACGTGGTCCTTACGTTTAAATATGACCTAAGAAACGTCGATAGCTACTAATAACTATCTTCCTTATCTATTATATTTAGTATCGCAAAGAGACTAAGCGTCACCTAAATAAAAAAGAAACAAAGTATTTAACTCACGCTTCGTATCAAGCGCGTAGCGCAACTCGTAAAGCCTTATTTATTCTACTGCAGCCTTTCTCGTACGTGTTTCTTAGACTTATTTATTTCGAAAAGATATTCCGAGTACGTTTACTTAAAGCGTTATAATTACAATTCCCCGGGGTATATTAAGAAGTTTACTCCTAAATAACCTATATATTAGTTCAAGATAGGAAAGACTATAGCCCTTACTTATCCTTCGACGCCTCCTCCTAAGCTTATAAAAGATAGTATTAACCTATAGTTCCTTGCTTTTAAACCTGACGCCTACTTAGCGTCCTTCTTTAAAAGCCTTATTCCTAACCTCGGGTCGCTTTCCTTCTAAGTAAACCTAGATTTCGTTAATAGAAATCTCGAAGTATCTTAGGGTAGTAGAGGTTAGATTTAAGTTCTTAAGTGTTCTCTAATTATAAGTACTCTTTCTACTTAATCAAATACTTAGCTATATCGTAGAAGTACTAATAGTTAAGAATAGTTTCGACTTTATATTTGGTGTTCAGGTTAATTAATTATATTTCGGTAATAAAAGTAAGTAGTACTCCTAGTAGTACTAGCTTAAGGAGAGATATATAAAATACCAGGTAGATATTTATTATCCTTAGTAGAGCTAGTTAGAAATTAACTAGTCTTTTAACTCTAGTAATTTTAAATAGCCTTAGCTTCTTATAATCTAATTTATAACTTAGTTATTTAGTTGCGATATTCTTTCAGAGTAAGTAGACTTTATCCCCCTCCTTTAGCGTTAATCTTATATTACGCTTTTTATTATAATAAATCGCAGATTTTTACGTGATAAAGAAAATATCAGCTGATAATTCCTTATAAAGCTGCTTTAGCTTATCTTCTTATAATATAGCTTCTTACGCAGTGCCCTAACTAGCTATTAGTAAGTTATACACTATAAGATTATACTTATAATTCACGTAAAACAGCAATACTCTAATAATCTCCTAATCCGCGCTATTATATATAAACTAAGTAAGTAGAAGTAGTTGTACCTAGTTATCCTATTTATAGTTTATATAATACTAAAGATAAGTCTCTATTATTTAGTTGATTCGTTTTATTTAAATATCTATTTATAAGTAAAAAACTATTAATATTTTCTATTTTATCCTTAGAAGTACGATAAGAGTTCTTTAGAACTTCAAAGTAAAGAACTTATCTCTATTTAAGATAACTTCTTCTAGTATTCTATAATTCATAAAGATCGTTTAAAGGAATACTTGCGCTATAGTAAGCGCGTCTTATGTTCTTAATACTAGTACTATATATACGTACTTAATAAACCTATTTGTTATAATATAAATTAAGTCATATACGATTCCTATAACTAGATCTTTTAAGAGTAGTAATTTAACTACAAAATCTAAAGCAATTAATTTCTATAAGCGAAGTAATATCACCAGTGACTTTATAAGCTTATATAAAGTATAATATAATACCTTATTTTAAATATATATATTATAAGACAAGACCACGTCTTTAACTACTTTCCTTATACCTAAGAAATAATAATCCTTAGATAACCTTAATAACGTCTTAGCTACTCCTTAGTGTCTATAAGCTAGTAGCCCGTGTATTAATAATCCGTAACGAATTTGACTTAATATTAAGTAAGAATATATATTTATCTTTAAAACTAAAAAGACCCGCCTAGCGTAAAAGAGAATCCTTCGCCTAGCTATTTTTTCTATTCAGTTATAACTAAGTTATTAACGTAACCTTCCTAGATCCCTTCAGCGACTAACTAGTTTATAATAGCTAGTTATCAATAATTGACAACTAATAAATCATTATCTTTCCGTAATACAATATAGGATTTATATGTTTTATTTACAAGGTACTCTAGTTTCCAGCTCAAAGCGTCAGCTCGAGCGTTTTCCATTCCTTTAATATAAAAAATCCGAAGTTTTATAGTAAAGAGTGTTTTATATTATTAAACCTGACGTTAGTTCAGTTCTTTAGTAGTTATGAAATAAATAAGATTTTTATAATCCGTTAAAATTTATACTTTATAAGTAGTGCTCTTAAGATAGACTTTTTATTCACGTATAACATCCATAATCACTAGTAATTCCTTATTATATATATCGTAATTAAGTTCTATTAATAATAGTTTCCGCGAATAATATACGACTAATTACTATCTCCTATTCTTACCCGGTTAGCTAATAACAGCGCCGATAATATAATTCGAAAAGTCCGTCTCTATATATATTTCTTTATCAGATATAAAGGAAGTAAGTACTAGTTTCGCGATAAAAGCTGCCTTAAGTACTTCGAAAGCAGTTTTAACTTTATTTGTCTAGTGAAACTCCTTATTCTTATAAGTCAATTCCGTGAGTAACCGGGCGATCTTCAAGTAGTCCTTAATAAATCACCTATAAAAGTTAACAAACCCGAGGAATAATTATACTTCTTTAACGTTTATAAGTCTAGTTTACTCGATAATTGCTTTAATCTTTTTAAGATCTATAGCTAATCTAACAGTAATAACTACATAGCCTAAGAAGATAACTTTATCTACGTGAAAGTTACACTTCTCTAGTTTAAGTAATAAGTAAACATCTTCTAACCTCTATAAGATAGTAGTAATATCCTTTATATATTACTCCTTGTTCTTAGAATAAACTAATATATTATCTAAGTAGTAGATATATATTATATCTAAGTATAGCTGTAAAACATTATTAATTAAACGCTGAAATATAGCTAGTGCGTTAGTTAGCCCGAATAGTATAACCGTATACTCGTAGTAACTAAAACAAGTGTGAAATACTGTTTTTTCCTTTTCACCCTCAGCTATCCTAATAAGATTATATACACCTCTTAAGTCAAGCTAAGTGAAGATCTTAACCCTAGTAAGTTTGTCCTACAGCTCTTTAACTAATAGTAATACATAACAATCCTTTTTTATAGTATTATTCAATTAATAATAGTCGATATACATTCTTCGTCCGTCGTCTTTCTTCTCCATGAATAAGACATTACTCCTTTATAAGGATTTAAACTCCCTAATAAATCCTTTCACTAGATTTTCATTAATATATTACTTAATTATTATTAAGTTTAATACTAAGTATTCCCTAAGTAGCTAAAATATTAGCTTAGTACTTAGTTTTAACTCGATTCAATAATCGTAGTCCTGGTGTTTTAATAAGGCCTCGATACCCTGTTCCTCTTTAAATAATACCGTAAACTTCTTATATATTAATAATATATCCTTTATTAATAAACTCTTATTTTAATATCCGAGCTCTTCCTTAAAGATAACGCTAACCTCTCGAATACTTACTACTTTTATACCCGGCGAGTAGCAGTAGTCTCGGCAATAACTGAACTCAAGCTTACTTGTCTACTAATTAACAACAAGGTTATACTTCTCTATTTATAATAGCCCTAAGATAATATCATACTTTTTAATTTTCGTAATATCAAATTAGATTTCTTCAAAGTGCCTAGTAATTCCTATATAAACGGACTTAGTCTAAACTTCGATTAAGCCCTCGGCAGCGACTTTACTATCGGCAAGTACTAACTAGTACCTATTATCCTTAACTTCAGTAAGTAAATAATATTAAAACACAACAGTAAAAGATATAAAGTTCTCTTATACCCCGGAGTCTACTATTACTCAAAGCTTAACTCCCTTAATCCTGACTTCTAACGTAAGATATTTATCCCCGATAACTACTAAGTATCAAATAATAATAAAGTAGTACTCATCGTACGTCTCATTAGTAAAAACGTTCCTCTAGACTCGCTTAATATCGTAGTTCGTTACAACTTCAAACACAAGTCCTATTCCCATCTTCTAGCTCGTTACTAGGTTTAGTACCTTATAATAAGCGCAAAAGTCGTCGTTAACTTAAACCTATATCTTATTATAATTAGTTTCAGCTAATATTTCCTATAGTTCCCTTAGGTTTAGCGTTAACCCTAAGTAAATAATTAATATATCCCTAAGTAGTAATATCTACATATATATTCAAAGGACCTCCTCGTATTCCACTTACCTCTATTTAATATATCGATAGTCTCTATAGACTACTTCGTACTTCTCTCCCTAGGCTAGCCCCCGTAGGCTAATTATACCTAACTCTTTATAAGTAACGCCGGTTATAACATTAGTTTAGTAGCAAAAGTTACATAAGATTTATTATATATTTTCCTCTCTCTAGGTTACTTCCTAAATTTCACCTACCTAAGAACCCGAAAGCCTTAGTTAAAGTAGGCCTAGCTTTAAAGTCCATATAAGCTCTTAGGCCTTATCTTTACTATCGCTTGGCATAAGTTCAATATCGTTATCTAGTCCTGAACTATTATTATCCCTATACTCGTTATAATCGTTAATAACTATTTACTCGAGTCCTTCTACAATATTAGGCGATCTTGATATATAAATACAAATATAGTTATCTTCGCCGGAGCTCTATTCACTATCATTATCCTACTCGTCTAATTAAATATAAATATAGTTTTCCTTAAGTTCATTTATAGTTATATATCGATATAAAACAACGAGCTACTTAGTTATTTAGAGCCGAAGATCTATAACGTTATATCCGTCCTAACTAATAACATTAACTTATTTCTTACTCGACTATTATTTCTTCTATCGGTAAGAGCTAGCCATATAACCCGGAAGGCTATATTCGAAGCACAGCTTCTTCTCGCGTCAGTTATTTATAACTTCTTTAAAGAACTTACTGTTACGCGGCTTTCCTTTAGTGTTATACTTCCGGAAGGTTGTATTTAATTCTATTTCGCAAAGATAAAAAGGTTTCTTAGGCTTATTATACTTCTAATAGAAATATTATCCCTTACGTTTTAAGGATCTTTCGTAAGCTCGATTATCGATTTTAATAACGAGCTTAATAAGTTCCTAAAGGTTGTTAAGACGTTTAAAATAAGCGATTTCGTCTTTAACGTTGTTTTTAAGTCCCTTATAGTAGCGATCCTTAAAAGCGTCTTCTCCCTATTTAGTCTTTCCAGTATATTACTAGAACTCGGCAGTATAATTAACATATAATCCAGTTTAACGTAACTTCTAGATATTACGTATAACAGTACGTGCCATATCGATATCCTTAAAGATCTGTACTATTACTTCCTTAAGCCCCTTAAGAGACAAAAACATCTTCTAAGTAGCCTTAAATATACTAATAATCACGCTTCTAACCGAGTTCTTAGTAGCTATATAATTATTAAAGAATAGCTCTATCTAGTCCTAAGCAAAGCCTCGGAGTAAAGTAATTACCTACAAAACTTTCTCAATTTCAGAGGTAAATTATCTAGTGTAAAATCCGATATATATATCAACTTAGACTATCTAGTATTAATATTTATTACAGTTACTATCGAAGGTGTCGGGGATAAGGACCTTAATATCTTTATTAATATTACCCGAAATAATAATAACAACGTCTTTATCTAATAAGGATCCTTTAGTAAATATAATATCTTTATGAGTCAGTACTTCTGACAAAAAAGTACTTAAAGTATAACAGTCCAATATTTACTTAATATAAATACAAAAGGCTATGTAATCTCTAATAATTAAGAAGTAAGTATATCACGTAGACAGAGTAAGATAATTACTAAGTATTAAGTAAAGAATACTATTTAAAGTTAAGTATAAAGCTCCTATTTAATAGCAGATATACTAGTCTTATATAAAACCTTTATTTTCTTTAAATCCCTTAAGATATTAAATCCGTAAATCCTTAGATCTCTCTTCTTTTAACAAAATCTAAAGATCTAAGGATTTATTACGTGACTTAATATCTATTATAATCTAGATAACTATTATTACTAAAATATAAGTATACAATAGTACTATTTGTTATATTATACTATTCCTTAATTAGTACTATCCTATTAATAGTGCTAATCCTCTATTAGTACTAAAACCCTTATAATACTATTTATTTAGTAGTACTATCAGTATTATAGTGCTAACCGCCCTTTAGTGCCAAGGGGTCCGTAACAGTAGGTCTTTGATTTTATTAAGAAATCAGTTAATATTTTTAAATTTTTTTGTATTAAATTAACACAGATTATTTTATTAATATATCTTAAAAACTGAAATTTTAAATAAGCTTTCTATAGTGTTTTATATAACTTAAGTTAGAACCTTTTTCGTTTTCTCTATTTTATTTCTTTACTATGTTTAAGACGGTGCGATTATATGATTGAAAAAGACCACTTATAATAAATAAGTAATAAAACCTTTTCTTTTTAGCTTAGTTATATTAAGAAAGGTTTACCTTTTTTTAATATATCGGCTTATTCTCGATTACTTTTCAACGCTTTAATTAACTTTTAAAAGGTATATTATATTATTTTTTCTAGTTTCTTCGAGCTCTAAGCTTTATTTATATATCTACTTTTATATAATTATTTAAGAGACTTATATAAAAATGCTTACTTGTTCCTCATAAAAAGAAACCTAACTCGTCACCTCGAGTAGCTACGCTACGTCGGCTTAAGTACTAGCCTCTTTTTACTTCGTCTCTTAGCGTATTTTACTCTATAGGCTCTCCGAGGGCCTTCGGAATAGATATATCCTATATAATTTATAATTATTTTAAGTTACTTATTAATAAAAATCAAAAGAAATATTAAAGAAACAATATTTAAATTTCTTCAGTTTTTAAATAACTATATATTCTTAATAATTTATAGTTTCTATTTAATATTTATAATTTCTTTTTATATTACTTTTTAGAAAGAGACCCCCGAGGCCCCTTTTCTTTTAGTTATTATTTATGTTATTATTATTATTATAAGTAGAAATATTGAAATTTCAAAAGGAATAAAAAAATCTCCAAGGTCAATTCAAAAGTAGCTTATTTTTATCACATTTTAATAAAATTAAACGTTATGTAAATTCTGAAAAGTCTATTTAAAAGTTAAAAAGGACTATTATAATACTTTTATTTTTTATTAGTATCTAATATCATTTATCTTCATAATACACGATTTTTTTATAATAAAGCGTTAATGATTTTGAAGTTATAATATTCCTTGTTTAATTATAAAAGCTCTTATATGTCAGAGCTAATTAAAGCACTTTAGTAGAGCTATCGGAAAGCGCCGACCGCTTTACTACATGTTATAATCGGCTTTTAACTTTAACAATTAATAACTTAATAACTACGCTAGCTATTATAATAAAGATTAGTGACTTCAAAAGCTCTTAATATAATAAGTAAACTCTTTTTTTTTAAAATACATTAAAGTTTCGATTTAACATATATATTTAAAGTAAAAGTCGGATTTTTTTTAATACGGTTTCTAGTTTTAGTATTCTTTACTAAGTATTATATATATATTTCTTAAATATAACTAATTGAAAGATAACTTAGTAATAAGTCCGAGAAAAAAACATTGTAAGCTTTTTCTCTTAGGGAATTTATTATATAAATAACATATAAAAAAATAAAATATCATTTCGTAATATATTACTACGTTAAGTAATAAGAACTTCATTTTTCTTAATCGAGTAATCTTGCGATAAATAGCTTAGGAGCTTATACTTAAAATAAATAAGTATAGCTTTAGTAAGTAATTTAGAGTAAAACTTCTTTATAATAACTATAAGTTTTTAGATTTTAAATAAAGGGAATAATCAACTAAGCGAGTTTATTAAAGTGACTATATAAAGCTTATAGTTCTGTTGAAAAGCGCGTTATTAAGTAACCTATTGTTTTATTTGAACATAAATATCTTACTAAAAGTAATTTTTAGTTATTATATTAACGCTATTGTACTTATATAAAGTAGCGTACCACTACGTGGCACGAAGGCCTGAACGAATCATAAGCGTGCAAATTAAAATATAAACTGTATTATAAATTGACTTACTAAAAATATTATATATTATAAATAGATACTTAAAACAAAAAATACGAAAGATTTATATAATAAACTTCATTATCTTTTATAAGAGGAATTAAAACTTTATAATTAAAACTGAATCATATGTCATATAAGAAGTTTATATAAAGGTTTTTCCTAATTAGTTTATAAGTTTCATTATTATAAGCTATCGATATATATTATATAAATAAACCTTTTATTGATTTAATA